>JABCJZ010000262.1:0-40337 GCA_013184445.1 Fusarium sp. NRRL 53497 | reverse complement strand
GGGGTGGAGGAGGAGCCGCTTCACTCGGGGGTGGAGGAGGTGGTGAAGCTGATTGTCCTGGAGCAGCACCAGGAGCACCTGGGGCCTGAGCCTGAGCCTGAGCCTGAGCTCCATAGTATTGCTGATACATGGCAACATAGCTGTGGTGATGATTAGTATCAAGAGACGATAGCTTATGATGATAAGATATACTCACTTAGCATAACCGCCGTAGGCTGCATAAGGGTCTGCACCGCCATAGTACTGGGCGTACTGGGCAGCATAATCAGCAGCGGTAGTCGGACTGTTCACGCCCGCAGGTGCTGGGCTGTTTGAAGCACCTCCAGAGTTAGCTCCATAGCCACTATATCCACCGTGCGAACCGCCATAGGAACCATGTGAACCTCCATGAGAGCCGCCATGGGAATGGTTGCGGTCACCACTGCCATTGTACCGATCGCCTCCGTATCGATCACCTCCATAGCGGTCACCGCCGTGGCGAGGTGGTCGACTCTTGAACTCCTCGTACTGTTCCTTGACATTGGCGATCAGGTCCTCGCATAGTTCCTTTGCCTTTGCGACCATGTTGGGGTCAGGTCCACTGCACACAATGTTAGATGTACGCTTCCTCACATGACAACACGTCAACTTACGTAACATGGAGAAACATGTCTTCGTCACTTTCTTGGTTAGTGGCCGCTTCGAGATATCCAGATCCTCGTCCCTTAATCTGCACGCGGCAAGTGGTCTCCTGCTGGATGTGCTTTACGTAGGCGCCGCCATGTCCAACGACCTGAGCACGTAGGTTAAAGCCATGTACCGGCTCCAAGCTAATCGGGATCTTCTCCTCGGGCCATTTGCGCTATAGGAAAATTGTCAGCGTTCTCATCCTACACATTGATCTCGAGAGCCTTACTCGGCCAAACTCATCACGCTCTACCTGCTCCTGATCTCGGCGGCGGAATCGCCTTTCATCGACAAGTTGAGGGAGTTCCTGCTGAATAAGTTCGTTGATCTTGGTGACAGCGGACTCCAAGCCAGACTTGCTCGTGCTGGTGATGTGGAGGTACAGCGGGGGGTTCTATTAACAATTAGGATAAAAACCAACCAAGCTGAAGGACTTTCTTACAGCGGCCGTTGCCATACTCTTATTAGGATAGTAGTTGCCCCGGGTAGTGACATCTTGCTAAGTTAATATTATATCCTGCAAAGAAATTGTCAAGGAGTTGCATACCAGCGCCGGTTTCGTCTTTGATCTAATCAAGCGGGAGTCAGCAGGAGCAACGAATGGGGTGTTGAAGCGAGCTATCAGGCTGTGTAAGCATGATATTCTCGATTCATGTGTAAGGATAATCCGAAAGAGCGCTTGGACTTGATGTCAAGAGTATTTACCATTTTTTGCGTAGACCCCTTAGTGAGGAGGTACCTATTCCTCAGGTCATTGACTTCAATATCCTGGATGTAGTCACCATCTGCAACATACATCTCTCCATCGAGCGCGGGGGCTATCTTGTTTGCGCTTTGGGGTGTCGAAGTTGGTCGTGGCGGCGGTGATTCGGTATCTGCAGACCTGATGGGAGGCACATCGACGTGCTGAATTCCTTTGCGAGCCTGAAGCTGCGCGTTGATTCGAGCAGCAGCGGCAGCTATCAGTTAAGTTAGACCTGTATTCAAGAAAGCAAGGCTTATCGCAGGCTTTAAAACAAGCCTGCAGCAAAAGCACATACCTGCAGCAGCGGCAGCATCGGTCGGAGTCTTCTTTATCTCAGGAGTTGCATCTTTCGCAATGGGGCTGCGATCTCTCCTGTGTTCAGAGCGACGCGACGGGGGAGATCGAGAGCGGCGGTCGAATCGCGTGGTCCTCCTTGGTTCAGGCTCAGTCTGGTCGAAGCGCGAACGCTTCACTGTTCGGCGTTCGGTTTCGTCCATGGCGAGATGTGCAGATCGAGATTAAGCTTTGGAGTTGGGATTGAAAATGCCACACTTTGAAGTATTGATCTCTGAGGAGAAGTGCAGTGCTGATGATCTAGATCGATATTTGGCAATGCGACGCTATAAGTGCCTGTGTGAAAAACAGCAACCGAAATGCGCCTGTTTTGAAGTGGAGTTGGATTGTCCACCAAAAGAAAGAAAGGCTGGTTGAGGGTCCTTTGAATCATAAAGCACGTCCCTCCTTACAGCCTTCCGCCACACGTGGCTTGTGAGCTGATACCCGAAACCGGCGATTGCCAATATGTGGGGAAGGAGTTGGGGCAGATAAGGATAAGGTATTGGGTTTGAGTGCGTAAGGTATTGTGCGAGTGAGTAAGGAGGCAGTAGAGTTTAATAATTGACTGTGTAGTTGAGAAATTAAAACGAGTATCTAGAATAACGATGAGTTTTGATCCTTCAACTCCTACTGTGCTCCGTAGCTGTAAATAGTTAACAAGTGCTGCCTCATTGGACAATTAGCTAGTGTGGCTTAGCTCTGCATGGATTGGATCTGGGGAACTTCATGGGCATAAGTCTCGAGATTATTTTGTGTATTGCAGTAAATAACATGCTCATGACACTATAAATATAGAATATTCATTTTCTAATGTTTTATTCTATCTACCTGGTACTCACCAGACCTTATCACTATGCAAATTAGACCAACAGTCACACTTACAGCTACAAAGCTCTTGATAGAACTAGACTCCGAGCTTACAGCGGACCCCTGCCGAGCTCATCCGTGCCCCCGCAAACACCTGCCCCCCGTCTCCTCATAGCCTCCGGTGACCGGCCCTATCGGTGGCCCATTGATTTTTTCGGCATTTCCCTCGAGCTATCTCTTTCTGACTTTGAGTCACCTTCATCCCATCCTCCGCCCGGGCCAATTGCTATTTCTATTTCTCCCGTGACGAGACGCTTCTTGTTCTGGCCAGAGAACCCTTCCTGTTCTCCAGTCTCTGCAAGATGGCTTCTCTACGGCCTTTGACCTCGTCCCTGCGCTGGGCTGCCTCCGCGAGGGGCGTCGCCGCCGTGCGATATAGCTCCTCCTCGACCTCCGCCATTGCCTACAAGGCCCTCCGCCGTCGTTCTGCCCCTCTCCCCGTGAGCGATAACCCTCCTGCCTGGTCTGCTCAGTCCGCCGTCTCCAACATTCTCTACGAGACCCCGGTCCCTTCAACCGCTCCTCCCAAGCGCCATATCCTCAACTGTCTTGTCCAGAACGAGCCCGGTGTCCTGTCCCGTGTCTCCGGTATCTTGGCTGCTCGCGGTTTCAACATTGACTCTCTTGTCGTGTGTAACACCGAGGTTGACGATCTCTCCCGTATGACCATTGTCCTCACTGGTCAGGATGGTGTTGTTGAGCAAGCTCGCCGACAGCTTGAGGATCTGGTCCCTGTCTGGGCCGTTCTCGACTACACCAACGCTGCCCTTGTTCAGCGTGAGCTTCTTCTCGCCAAGATCAACATCCTTGGTCCCGAGTACTTTGAGGAGCTCCTCCACCACCACCGCGAGATTGCTGCTGGTGAGACTGATGTCGATTTCGCTCACGAGGCCATTGAGCGCAGTCTCTCCGATACCGCCAAGGACTTCCACCCTAGCAAGCTGGCAGTCAGTCAAGCTCTCCGACACAAGCACGAGCATCTCAAGTCCATCACCTACTTCGCCCACCAGTTCGGCGGCAAGGTTCTGGATATCAGCACTAGCAGCTGCATTGTCGAGGTGTATGTTACTCATCCCCTTTTATTCACTTTATCATGCGATATACTGACACTCGTTCTAGCTCCGCTAAGCAGTCCCGTATCGACTCGTTCCTCAAGCTCGTTGCCCCCTTCGGCATTCTCGAGTCTGCCCGTACAGGTCTGATGGCTCTGCCCCGATCTCCTCTGTCTGAGAGTAACCAAGAGTCCCTCGTCATGGAGGCGGATGAGGTCGTCGATGCCAGCCAGCTCCCTCCCGGTTAAGTCAGATACCTCAATTAGTGGCTCGGCCAATGGCGTTTTCAAGGAAAGGATCTGGTTGAATCGATTTAATTCCAATGACTATTTTGTTATTCGTGCGCCAATGCTCCACCTTCTGTCCAGTGTAGCTATCAAATGATACCATATACGTCCGTATTCCGTCTTCTATCCTTAGACACTTTAAAACCTACCCCTGTTCACAACAAAGCCCTCTATGGCGGCTAGGTGGGATTAGCATCATATTCTGAGAGGTTTGGCACAAAGACTTACAAACAGCAGCCCAGAGACGGTTCTCGGCCTCGGGAAATACCAGAGATCGGGGGCTGTAGAAAACCTCATCGGCTACCTCTTCAGGGTGTCGAGGCAGGCAGTGCATGAACTTCCAGTCCGCCTTGGCACCTCCTCGCTTGGCAAGATCATTGGTGATCTGGAAACCAGCAAAGTCCTTGAGTCGCTTCTGAGTGTCAGCTTCCTGACCCATGGAAACCCATGTGTCTGTCACCAGAACATTGGCATCCTTGACAGCTTCCTCGGGGACGGTGGTCTCGAAAAGCTTGCCAGGTGAGGAGACGCCATCGCCGGCAGAAGTGATGAGTTGCCTCATAGCGTCGGGGATCTCATATCCCTTAGGGGCGGCGACTGAGATATCAACACCCATCTTGACACAGCCAATGGCCAGATCAAAAAGAACGTTGTTGGCATCGCCGACCCAGGCAACCTTGAGACCATTGAGGCCAAGGGTAGCTCCCTTGGCGCTTGCTGAAGGGAACGTCTCGTGGAGAGTAAGGAAGTCGGCAATGGTCTGTAGAGGATGGAAATCGTCGGACAGAGCGTTGATGACGGGAACACTCGAATGCTTGGCGAGAGTAGCGACATCAGAATGAGGTCCAACTCGAGCGACCATGCAGGAGGTCATAGAGGAAATGACAACCGAAGTGTCGTAGAGCGATTCGTTCACCTTACAAGCATTAGTATGGCCTTTTATACTATAAGTGCAGTACTTGCACCTAGCTGAATATCATCCTTTCCAAGGAACATAGGATGACCGCCGAGCATATTCACAGCAGCTTCAGTGGAAACTCGAGTACGGGTGCTGCGCTTGCTGAACATCATTGCAACAGTCTTGCCAGCAAGACCGGCATTGAGATAGCTAGCAGGGGCTCCACCTTTGACAGCAATCTTTCGAGTGTTAGCATCACGGACAAGGTTGGCAAACTCAGTAGGAGTGAGATCAGCAATTGTCATGAGATGCCTCGGGGTCGTAGCCTGTGAGTACGCTCGCTTTTGAAGGCCAGCAGCGGCTCCTCGAGCGATCCGGAAAGCTGATGTCTTCATTTTGTGCTGTGCGTGTGTGTCTGTATGGACGAATAAGCGATTGTGTGGTTACAGGTGACCTCTGGAGCTCACAATTGAGTTGTTTGTCAGATCAATGGAAGAAAAGTGAAGTTTTCTTTTAAGCCAATAGCTAAAGCAGGTCAAGATGAGATGAGTCTATGGTAGGAAGAGTCACTATTGGAGGGTCATGTCCAGGTTGTTTCCGCCTCCAGCGGAAAGAGCCATGATGGTCCACTTTTACACCGGTTTCGGGATACTGACTCTACCTACAGTAGCAGTAAGGTACGGATATTCGACATAAGTAAATAGCATTTTATGAGTATGATTGGATGGCGTGTGCTATGCACCAGAGCACAGTTTAAATGCATGGATAAAATATTTGGGCTTTCATAAATGATAGTCGCTGTTCAAAACTTTGGATTCAATGAGAGTTAGTGACTGGAGTGAAACGCCGTTACCGGCCGCTGAATTTCCAATGGTGATGATCCCGTTGGTCCACTGAGCCCTCGTTAACTCACTAAGGTACCTAGTAACAAAACTGTAGGGGAATATTCGATTTGGGAGCTTACAGTACTAAACGGCTTCTGCCAATTATGTGCCCTGTACTCCGTATATTAGACCATGTGCACACTGATTCCATAGCCGCCATGCTCTTACCCGGACTCATCAGTTGTTCGCTCTTGGGCAAGCGCATACATGCATACATGTTGCAAACACTACCTATGGTAAAGTCTCTAAAACCTGGATTCAAGGAAATCGGGTTTATCAAAAAATGACGTCTCTTCACGCCCCAGATCTCAAACCCGCCAGGTTTCAGGGTCAGATGCCCCTCTAATTGCTGTGTTATGCTGGGCCTGAGGCTTTGTTCCTGGATCAATTAGACACGAGCCAATCACAGCACAGTCCGCTGCAACCTTATCAATCATAAACCCTGCCAGTGCCAAAGTGACTTCACCGTCGATGACGAATCGCTTGCCCCGACCTAGCTACGTAACCTCAACTTGATGATTATGCTTCTTACAACAGCGCACCTTTCGATCATCAATCTCTCATCCTAGCATCGCGATTTACAACTGCAGCTCCCCCAAAGTCATCTGCGCCTTATGAGCGCTTCGAATATCCATTAGACGGCCTTCCACATCTATCCGATACACCAGTAATGCCGGCAGAGGAGAACGAGCCCCTCGTCTCGCCAACACGCGAGGAGGAGGAGCCTACCGAGACCTCGCCTCTTCTCAACCGAAGCAACAACGATCATCACAGTGATGCTGGCGAAGACGATCAACATGATCAGGTCTCGGCCGAGCCCCAGTCGCAGGTCGGCTGGAGTTTCTGGCCAAGGCGCAACAAGACCAGTACCAAGTCGCCCTGGCGATGGCCTTCCATCATTGCCATGGTAATTCTTGGCATCATTGTCATTCTCATCATCATTCTTGGTTTCCTCATTCCTCCTGCCGTAAAGGAGTACGCAGAGAAAGCTGCTGTTCTGGAACCTACCAATTTGTCCATCGAAAACATTACAAGCGATGGCATCCGGGCGCGTATTCGGGCAAACGTCTACCTCGACGGATCCCGGGTTGACAACAAAAACTCTCGCCGCATTGGGAAAGCAGTTACCGGCATTATGCGAAAACTGGAGACAAAGGAAACGACTGTCAACGTCTATCTACCCGACTACGCCGATGCTGTTGCCGGCACCGCTGTTATCCCTCCTCTAGTTGTTGATGTTGTTAACGGGCACACCAACGAGCTGGATTTTGTGGCAGAGGTCAACCCTGGCGATGCCGAGCATATCCGCAAGATTGCGAATGACTGGTTGGAGGGAAACTTGAAGCAATTGAAGGTGGTGGGCAAAACCAAGGTTCATCTTAAATCAGGAATTGTCCCGCTTGGTGCACACGACGTGGCGAAATCCATGGTCTTTGAAGGTCAATCTCTCTACCGCTCCTTCGCCTCCATATTCCTAGGAAAGAAGACACTCCTTTAATGAGAAAAAAGCGTATCTATCTATCTGTTAGAACTTGACTGACACGTTCGCAGCCAATGAGATCCCGTCCATGCCTAAGTACAACATAGAACGCATGGATCTCCACGATCGCCCGGTAGACAACCGCGGCCGCAAAGTGATCGAGGCCGACGTCTCCTTAAAAGTCCACAATGACTACCCAGTATCCTTCCGAGTGCCGACTCTGGGGTTTGAAGTATTGGTGCCCAACTGCGACTCGTCACTGCCCTCTATCAGTGTTGCAGATGCTATCACTGACCCTATTGATGTTAAAGCCAAGGCGGACGTTCGAGCCGACGCCAGGGGGATTATCCGCGACATTCCGGAATCCCTGACAAAAGCATGCCCTCATTCCGAATCATCTCCTTTAGACCACTTCATGGACCGTTATCTGCACGGGGAGGATGCCAAGGTGTTTGTGAGAGGGAAGAAGCTCAATGATACCGATACTCCAGAATGGATCTCGGATATTCTTGAGAGTATCACGGTTCCAGTCGATTTCCCAGGACGATCATTCGATAGCTTGATCCGTAACTTTTCCTTGACGGATGTCGACTTCAAACTACCAGACCCTTTCGCCGACGTCAACGATCCCGAGGGCGAGCCTCGAGTGTCTGGTACCGCACAAGTACTCGCAGCTCTTCCACCTGAGCTGAATGTGGACTTGGGGGTTGATAAGCTTCGCTCCAATGCTGATTTGTTCTACGAGAAGCGTAAAATGGGCGAGTTGAACCTGCACCACTGGCAAAGCGCCAACTCAACAAAGGTCCAGGATGAAGAAAACGACGAAACTTTACTCAACATCACATCACGAATGGTCGATGTTCCTTTGACAATCACCGATGGTGATGTGTTCAGCGAAGTCATGCAAAAGCTACTGTTTGGCGGAGGTGATATCACACTCGACATCAAGGCCGAAGTCGATGTGAAACTCAAAACTGTCCTCGGCATTTTGACGGTGAAGAAGGTTCCCGCAGAGGGCAAGATTCCAGTAAACGGTCCGTCATCGCTGTGGTAATCTCTTGCATCCCCCATGAGGATGAATAATCCTTATCTACACACTGAAGTATTTTCTTAACACGCCTCGCAATCATGGCAAGAGCCAATGCTAACTGATAGTTAGGATTCCCTGGCAATGCTCTCGGTAAACTCAAGCCTCAGGTCGGCGAGATCGAGGTTATGGAAACGACGGAGACGGGCGTTCAGATGAGAGCCCTCGTAAACCTCACAAACCCTACACCGTACGCAGCTGTTATCCCCTACCTCAGCGTACATATTCTCCACGACGGGGAACTTCTCGGCGAGGCCATATCAAGAAACGTAAGCTTTGACCTTGGCAAGAATGCAAACCTTCCCGTTTATGCAACCTGGGACCCCCTACGATTTGGCGGCGAAAAAGCCCAAGAAATCGGCCGGAAACTGTTATCAGACTACGTGTCTGGCAAGAATACGACTTTGACGGCGCGAACCCACAAACGGAGTATTCCAAACGTTCCTATCATTGGCGAAGCTCTGTCAAAGATCAACATCACTCTTCCTACGCCACGAATAACTGTCCCTGGAGAAGATGAGCCTGATGGAGAGAAGCCACGCTTTATTAAAGATGCTACCTTTCATCTCTTTTCGTCGACAGCAACTTTTACACTCCTTTCTCCTCTGCTTTACAACACTTTATACATAGAACACATTAACGCTACGGCCCTGTACAATCACACCGAGCCAGTCGGCCAGATTATACACGACGAGCCCTTCCCAGCAACACCTGGTCGATCCCAGACCCCACGCCTACCTGTGGAATGGTCTCCCGGCAGTGTTGGCTACGGCAAGCTCAAAGAAGCGTTGGGCGGGTCACTCAAGCTGGATGCCATAGCAAACGTCACTGTCAGACTGGGCAGCTGGACCGAGAAGATTCACTACACAGGTAAAGGCATCGGAGCAAAGGTCAGTCTATAGATGATCGATTCTGGAATGTCTTGATACAGAAATGTTTGGAGTTGGTGGTTCTTGTTTTTGGGAGTTGGAATGACTGGGGACCACTGTGGCGCGTGTTTTTTCTGTCCCCTATAGAAACACATAGGATACATGACATTGATTTTCTTTCTATTGTTACGTGCGGCGGTGTCACTGGAACATGTGCAGCGTTGAAAGGTTTGGTAGTGAGCAGTCTCTAGGTTCACCAGCTGAGCTTGTGTGGTTCTGATGAACAGCTACACACAGACAAATAAATACAAAGAAGAGAAGGGACAAAGAGAGGCCTTTATTACGGGAACAATCGTCATGTTCACCATTACTCTCAATAGCACAGCATTATTCGCAGGATTCTAACAGTAAGCAATTTTGGTATAAGATGCTCGTATGTGCCAACTTCAATACCAGTATCACCCAAACAACCATCTCTAAATCATCTTCAGCTTGCAGGTCTTGCAGAAGATTCAAACACTTTCAAGGTAAGCCATACAATCAACGACCATCTACTAATCACCCTAGGTATTCCCCAATTTCACAAACAATCATGTCCTCTCAGCCTCCAACCAGGGACACTGTTGACACGATCAACAACTCCAGCCAGCCCGGTAGCCTGGCTCCCAGAGCCTTGTTTTCATCCTCGGTTGAAGTTCAAAACTCAAGCCAGGAGTCAACTCTCGCTCTGAGGATGGTCAAGGCTATCGAAGCTGAGGTGGAAGAAGCGATGAGAGACATGAAAAAGACCTGGGACGAAATGGCCATCGAGAATGAGGAGCTGGCTATCATTGAGGAATGAAGAAGAGAGGCGATACTTCACTTGAAGATCGGAGTTTTGGTTCTAGTGTTTTTCTGGGGTTTGAAAGAACTGACTGGATACTCTTGAAAGGGGTAAACCGTCTAGGGCGAGCGAAAACAGGAACCTAGGTAGAGTTAGTTGAATACAAGACATACTTTGGATCTAAATCTTCACATTGTGTCAGCAGGAAATAACATCTCAAATGAGCACATGAGTAAAGGGTAAAAGCACCTTTTGTTGATCTGAATTGTTCATTGCCGGTATTACTATTCGTAGCCTCCAAAAAGAAAACATCCTGTGATAAAAAGTGAAGTGAATTATGCAAGTCGTACACCAGCTTCCCGTCGCTTCTTGAGCTGCTGCTGGGCTGCCAGACTCATACCTGCAGAGCTTGCATCAAACATGCTCTGGGCTTCTCGTCGCTTCTCGTCCTCGATCTTCTTGAGGCGCTTCTCTGTCTTGCCCTTTCCGCTTCCCTTGCCGTGGAACTGGTGACTGAGATGCTTGAAAGCCTCCTTTCTGTCAAGTGAACGGCCGTGTTCGTCGGAGTATTTGAGCTCGACGTTAGGCTTGTACCCGGCTGAGAAAAGCTCAGCCATGCGTCGAGACTGCTGTTGATCGCGCCAGGTGTTTTGTTGACGAGCCCATTCCTCACGCTCACGTACTGACATTCTATCGAGCTTGCCACTCGTGCGGTCACGCTCACGTTGTGCGCGTGCTTGCTCATCCAGCTCTACTTCCAAAAGTCGCTTCTGGGCGAGGAAGTCTTCTCGGTTTCGTAAGCTGCTGTACTCTTCGTCGCCCCGCGTATCTTCCACGAGACCACGCTCTCTTAGTAGCGCTAGGGCTGCACCCATGCCAGCGCCAACAGCCTTTTCTTCCTCGGTACCCGTCTCATCTAATCCTTCGACAGCTGACGATTGGGGCTCCTCCTCTGCGACAACCTGGGCATCATCGTCCATGGGGTGGTCCTTGTCGGGTTCTGGTGACTTCGACACAGTCTTTGGTCTCTTGGGCTTGCGTTCTTCGTCTTCGCCAGGCTTACTTAGGCCAGCAACAAACTCTGAGACTTCATCAAGAACAAGACCTCCCTCCTGTGGCCCTGTGGATTCTGGTTCATTCTCCTCGTCTTTGAGAAGCTTAGCGATGTCTTCGGGTCGGGTCTTTTTCCGCTTCTTCAAAGCGTTCTTTCGTTGAATCGCCAGTGTTGCTTGAAGGTCGTCGTCATCCACGAAAGTATCATCGGCGACCTTTCGCTTCTTATTGGTAGTGTCTTTTGAGTCGATGTCCATAGTGTCATCTGCAGGTGCTGTGTCGAGAGGGAAAATATCGTCGTCGTCTGTGGGCTTTTGTCGTGTTCCTTTCTTGTTCTTCTTCTTTTTGGGCTTCTTGACTTTGATTTGTGAAGGATCCAGGTAGTCTGAAGAAATAGGGGCATCGCCTATAAGTTGATCGATTAGTATCAGGTCATGTTGTTGAACGAGGAAATTTGACTTACCAATAACATCATCCAAGCTCACATTCTGTCCGTTCTTTGTCTTGTCAACCGGTTTTTCTAGAATATCTGAAAGCTCTGCGATGACGCCGCTTGTATCGAGCGTGAACTTCTTGGACTTCTTTCCCTCGATCTCTTCATCATAGTGTGATAAGATACCACGCTCGCCCTCCTCATCATCATCAAGGGGGTTGTAGCCTGGTTTCTTCTTGTTATCGAGTCTCTCAGCAAGCTTCTCGGCCTCGCGCATATTCAAGTTCTCCAACTCATCTCCGTCCTCCTCGTTCTCGTCGATAGTTGTATCCTTGAGGGTAAGAATCTGATCGTCGCCGTCGAGGAAATCCGTTGTGTCGTGCCCGACCTTGATACCAGCGAGGTCTTTGGAAGTATACTGGACTGCTGCTGCAGCTTCGGCCTCAGCTGCCGCCAGCTCCTCTTCCAGCTTCCTGACCTTGGCGATATTCTTTTGTCGTTTCTTTTGGCCGATGAGCCAGTCTTTTGCGCTGAGATCACAGCCTTCTTCAGCTTCTCCAAAGCCTTTGCCTTCGAGAAGTGCATTACGTTGCGCTTGCTCTCGCGCTTTTCGAATGGCTGCTGCTTTCTCTTCGCGCTTCTTCCTGGCCTTCTCCGCTTCCATCACTTTATTGTAGTTCTCGTAAGCCTGGGCCTGTCGGCTCTCGAGTGTACTGGGTGCGTCGCCATCGGCGTACATAGATTCGATTTGGGTGGTGTTGTCTGCTCCTGGGACAGGCAAAGGCTTCATGCCCAGGGAGATACGAATTCGATTCGTCTCTTCTATGGTTGCGGCGTCCATCTTGACGGTCGTATCGCGATAGCGATGTCGATGTATGTGATGCGACTGGAGATGACGATGGCAGACTATTTCTTGGTATCGGTAGGCAGGAAGATAAAGGTAGGCCTGAGGTTGAGGTGATGAGCATGGATCACTTTTGCAGCAAGACGTGACAAATAATTCCGAGATTATGCCGGATTATGTAACCGTCCACCCCAAAATTTTGTGTATTTAAATGGCGAGCCGCAACCGTTTTTTCTTTTCCTCTTCTCTTCAAGCAAACACGGATCTGTGCCTAGCGATCCCCTGCTCTTCGGAGTCAGGGTCGATTACTTTGCAGCTCGATAACTTATAAGGAGCCATCAACTTGTTATGGTGTCAATCATCCTATCGACAGGTCCAAGAGTAACTGTTGCTTCAGCTGCTTCATTCGCTGTCGAAAGACAGCTTGAGTGTCGGGGCTGTTGCAAACGAGAAGCTATATTCCACCCCCCTTTTCCGAGACCGTCGGTCGGTGAGGTTGGGGAAAACCATGGCCTACCTACATATCTTTAATCATTAGAATTTTCTGTAATACGTGATGTCTCTATAGCATAATTCCACATGTCGCGACGCGCTTGGAGAGGAGGACGTAAAACTTTTTTGCGGAGCCTGCACTACGTTGCCGAGCAACAGAGGCGATCCAACCCTTGGCCTGGCATTCCTTGCTGATGACCCATGTATCTTGCCTTTGACAGCTAGAGTCTCTTTCGAATGGCCTCGGCTTTGATCCTGAATCTGGGGATTATGCCCACCCTCTGGTAGCAAGACAAGCATTGTTTTACGATCTACGGCCCGTCTTCGGAGCTGGGTACCAAGACTCGACTAGATCGCATATAATTACGGCGGAGTGTCCTGTCGCCAGGGTATGCGAGGTCTGTCACGAGGCTTATGAACCAATATTACGACCACAGGGTAGGCATATGTTGTAAGTGAAGTTGTATTAAGGTGAGATGTCATGTCACAACAGTCGATATCCGAGGATAATATCTATGTACAACCTGCATATGTACATACATACATCCATACATACATGCATATCCATAAAGGTTGGGTCGTACTCGGCGGTTTGTTCAAAGCCACTACCGATGCTTTATCTGGGGAGATTTGGGGATAGTTCATATGCAGTCTGGGGTTTGAGAATTTGAACATCACGAGGAGAGTATGGGGAAGGGAAGGGACGGAATGAAGCGAAGAAGAAGTGCCAAAGCTCGGCTGGCATGTGAAGACTGCCTATGAATGGTCATGGTTTTACAAGGGATAAATGATCTCCTACCTATTGTAGGTGCCTACCCCACACTCTGAATTGGAGACTCTGGTTGTTACTTGTTAGTGAAGTCATTGTTAATTTGGGGAAATGTCACAAGAGCTCATAGTCAGCTGGTGCCCATGTGAGTGGTACATACCAGAAGTAGAGAGATGGCTTTGAAACAAAACACCAGATGAGTATTCTCATAACAAGGGAACTGAAGCCATCGTGAGTTGACCAAAGCATGAGCCTGGCTTCAACATCTCACTACAAGTACAGGCCGAGGTGATATCAACTGCAAACAACACCACCACCTGGAAACTGCATCAGACTAATTGTAACAAACTCGGCCTCATTCTAATTATTCGGCCCTTTGAACCACACCGCACTATCCCTCAAAGGCCTGCGTCCGATGTTCACGAACTCTACAGCTTCCGTACTTCCATATTGGGTATCTGACAACCATACCCTTGACAAGACCAATTCTTCTATTACGAAACTCGTGTCAAAGTCGGCATGCCGGCTCTCTATAAAAGCTTCATGATGGACCTGGTTGATGTTGGCGGTTCAGTCTCATCACTCTCAAACAACTCTACTGCCTCTCTGATACAGCCTATCATGTACTTTGTGTCTTCTGCCGTTCTCCTCGGCTCATTCGCTCTCCAGAGCGTTTTGGGTCGACCGGCCTTTGATGAACGGGGTTTTGTGCAGGAGAGACAATCTTCCGTTGACTCCTTTATCAAGTCGGAAAGCCCGGTTGCTATCGAACAACTATTGTGCAACATCGGCTCTGATGGGTGTAACTCCAAGAATGTGGCTACTGGTATTGTTATTGCTTCTCCAGACACCCACGATCCTGACTGTAAGTTGACAGCATACCTAAACTAAAGACACTCACTAACATATACTAGACTTTTACACTTGGACTCGAGATGCTGCTCTTGTCTTCAAGTATGTTGTAGATAGGTTCATCAACCAGTACGACGCTGGCTTGCAGAGGAAGATTCAGGAGTATATCGCCTCTCAAGCCAAGCTCCAAGGTGTTTCCAACCCCTCTGGATCCCTTTCAGATGGGTCTGGTCTTGGTGAAGCCAAGTTCAACGTCGATATGAGCGCTTTCACTGGCGGTTGGGGTGAGTCTCCATTCCTTCACGCCCCTTAACTGAAAAATTTAACTAATGGTTGCTAAGGTCGACCTCAGCGAGATGGCCCAGCTCTTCGAGCCACTGCTATCATCACCTATGCCAACTGGCTGATTGCCAATGGTTACACTTCCACAGCCAACGACATTGTGTGGCCTGTGATTCGCAATGATCTCAACTATGTTGCCCAATACTGGTTAGCAGGAGGAGTCTTAACTAGCCACAGCAATGACTAACTCTTATAGGAACCAAACTGGCTTCGACTTGTGGGAAGAGGTCAAGGGCAGTTCATTCTTTACAACTGCTGCCCAATATCGAGGTTTGTTTCCCAAGTACCTACTTCTCATTACGCCATGTACTGAAACTATACAGCTCTCATTGAAGGTGCCGCCTTAGCCAAGAAGCTCGGCAAGTCAGGAGACAACTATGCCAATATTGCTCCCCAGGCTCTCTGCTTCTTGCAGACGTACTGGATTTCCTCGGGCAAATACGTCGACTCTAACAGTAAGTATTACTTTTTCAGACTCTGAACCATGTCAACTGCTTACCCCTTTAGTCAATGTCAACGACGGCCGCACTGGCAAGGACGCCAACAGTATCCTTACCTCAATCCATAACTTTGACCCTGCTCTGAGTTGTGATGCTGCTACTTTCCAACCATGTAGCGACAAGGCTCTCGCCAACCACAAGGCTGTTACCGATTCTTTCCGCTCATGGAACATCAACAAGGGTATCTCACAGGGTTCTGCTGTTGCTGTTGGGCGATACGTGGAAGACGTCTACTACAACGGGAACCCCTGGTATCTCGCTACCCTCGCAGCCGCAGAGCAGCTTTACGATGCTATCTACGTCTGGAAGCAGAAGGGATCCATAACTGTTTCGGATGTATCTGTTTCCTTCTTCAAGGACCTAGTCTCAGGCATCTCTACAGGCACCTACGCCAGCGATTCCGCCACCTTCCAGACCATCACCGATGCTGTCTCCAAGTATGCTGATGGATATGTCGCTATCGTTGCAAAATACGTGGGCACAAATGGCCATCTGTCAGAGCAGTTTGATAAGAACAATGGAAGCCCCCTTTCTGCTACAGACTTGACCTGGTCATACGCCGCGTTCCTCTCAGCCGCTGATCGTCGAGCTGGCGTTATTCCTCCTTCCTGGGCGGATGGTTCACCTGCTGTTCCTCAGCAATGCGGAACTAACACCGTTGCTGGCTCATACTCACAGGCCACTGCAACTTCATTCCCACCATCGCAGACTCCCAAGGATGGTGTTCCAACTCCCACCGGTACCCAGACTTCCAGCTCAGCTTCCAGCTCGCCGACTAGCTGTGCCATTGCAACTTCCGTGGCCGTCACCTTTGAAGAAGTTGTCACCACCAACTTCGGCGATACCATCAAGATCGTTGGCAACATCGCTGCTCTTGGCAACTGGGATACTTCCAAGGCCATTGCCCTGAGCGCCTCAGACTACACCTCCTCGAACCCTGTGTGGAAGACCACCGTTTCCCTCCAGGCAGGACAAGCTATCCAATACAAATACATCAATGTTAAGAAGGATAGCTCTGTCACCTGGGAGAAGGATCCTAACCGCACGTACACTGTTCCCAAGACATGCGCCACAAAAGCCACCAAGTCTGACAAATGGCAGTCGTAGCCTCTTAGGATAACGCTTTGCTGTTGCTGCCTCGAGGGTTATCTCGAGACTTGCCCACAGGAGAGGGCGCAACTTGATTCTTATGCCTGGCTGAGAGAGTGGCGTGGATTTGACGATGAAAGAAATGACCCACTTCTTGGGGTTAGAAAGTTAAATAGTGACCCCTATTTCCTTGATAGTTTATCAATGTGCTGGCCTATGTTATATACTGAAACCGAGCAGTCTCATCTCTTCCGCCCTGATGTCAATAGAAGAACCCCAAGACCTTGCTGGAGTGTTTGCTAATTGTGATATATCCCAATCCCTTCCTTGTAATCGTCCATCTACAAATCTCCTCGCTTCTAGCCCAGAACATCATCTACGCAAACTCATCATCCGCCTCTTCAATCGAATTCTTGACCCGCACCAAGATTGTAGTCTTCCACTTATCCAACTTGCTAATCTGGTCAAACTGGTACAGTCTGTCGGTGAACTGTTCCTGGCTCTTGGCCTCGATGGCCTCGCACAGGTCAGTCAGGAGCTGGTGCTCTCGCTGTGCGCCGAATGAGGGGTCCATGTCGCGGTATTTCTCGAGGGCGCGCTGGGCAGCGACCAAATCGCCGCTAGCCAGATGGCAGATGCCCGCCTTGAGCAGGTAGTCCTTGACGCTGTACTTCATGAGGTTGTTGCTGATCGACTGCTCAGCCACTCTCTCATACTTCTCGATGGCCTTGTAGTAGTCACCCTCGAGGGCCGCTACGTCTGCGACCTTGAGCCACAGCTTGTTGGCAAGACTATCAAATTTCGTAAGTAAAAGCAACACGACACAGTTGCAGATGTCCAACTTACGCGGCCGCATTGTCACCCTCGTACCAGGTGGCAGCGAGTTCGTAGCTTTCGATAGCTTTCTTGGCATCGCCGAGATCCACCTCGTACAGCTCGCCGAGATTCTCCTTGTGAGAGGCTGCGCGGCGGAAGTTACCCTTGGCGCAGTATCGATCGACAGCGACATTCAAGCATCGTGCAGCAGCCTGGGGATCGTCTTTGCGGTAGGCCTTGAAGGCATCGACAAGGGTGTTGGCAGCATCATCGGGCTCTTTGAGCTTATCAGTCTGGACTTGCGCAGCCTGTTCGAAAGCCTTTCCGGCCTCGAGGTCTATAAGTCAGATACTATCAGCTTCGGTTTCATGTCGAGATAGGGGCGGTAAATGCGTACTCTGTTGCTGCATCTTGAAGGCATTGGCGGCTTGAGTAAAGAGGTCAGCAGCCTCTTGGTACTTATCCTCTCGCCCACCAAAGAAGCTGAAGCCACCTCCGGCGCTCTGAAGCTGCTTCTGAGCCTGAAAGTTGTCATGTGTCAGCATGCGTTGAACGGCGACAGCCAAGAGAATGGCAAGGCGGGGGAGGGGTCAAATGAACCTTTTGAAGGAGAGCTCGAGGGTCTTGAGCCATGGTCGTGATATTCGTGAAAGGGGGTATCAAGTAAGAGTTGAGAGGAGAAAAACAAAGAGAAAAAGTGCCACGTTAGAAGTTATCGAGAGCTGGCTTGGAGTTGGAAGTAAAGATGTCGAGCAGAGTTGCGGCGTGGACAGCGGCTGAGCTATGACGACGGTCGCCTGAGCCACAGCTCCCGGAGGTCTTTTTAGTGGGCCGTCGTAACTGTTGTGACACCTTAGGAACCCAAGAATTCAACAGTGAAGATTCTATGATACCTTAATCCGAGATATATCACAAGAACCAATTGACAGATCACCACCAACCGACGAGTTCCTTACTTGAACCGAAGCAAATAGCATATCCGTATCAACCAATAGGTGCAGCTAAACACCATGCCAATTTGCGTATCCTGTCGTTTCGCCCTTCGGCGCAACATTACACACTCTACAAATCACACGATAACTCGGTCCATAACTACAAACTCGTCAACCGCCGCATCAATTCTCGAGAAGCCCACGTGGTCTGTTCGAAGTCTTCTACCATCGTCGCAATCCTCAGCACCCGCAGAAAAGATCACGCCCACCCAATTACACCACCTTCTCAAACTTTCTGCCCTACCACTGCCCACTACACCAGCTGGCGAGGCCGTCATGATCAACACCCTTCAGAGTCAGTTGCAATTTGTCCGCGCTGTGCAGCGTGTCGATACCACTGGCGTTGAGCCTCTGAGAGCAATTCGCGACGAGACACCGGAGGCTCGACAAGAAGGGACAATCGGGCTTGCAGATTTACGAGAAACACTTGACAAGGAGGTCCGTATAGGGCATTATCAAAGGGCGAGGAGAGTCCGAGGAAAGATTGAATCAAATGCCGAGAAGTGGGATGCTCTTAAAACGGCGGGCAAAACGGCTGGGAGATATTTCCTGGTCGAGAGTGGAAAGAATGACGCTGATGGTGCTGAGTGATATATTAAGGGATACAGATTTCGAAAGATCAAGACTCTAAAATATAAATCAGATACCCTCTTATATAGTAACAACCCCCCCCCAAAATCGTAGTAAGCTTTACTATATGGCTCTGTACCAATGCTCGCTTGAATTGCATCAAAACACCACTGTCTCACTAATAGTCTCTGTCTAGGTATATAACAACCCATAAATCTATACTAATATCATCATGATCCACACTCATTTTCCTATACCCTTCTTGTTCGATAATCCGGCGTCCTTGTTGCTCTATGACTTGGTTTCCGACGGTCCATCCTTGGGTTTTGGCTTAGGCACTTTCTCGTACGCATTCGGACTCGGCGCTCTCTTCTCTTTTCCCTTTCCACTTCTGCGTCCACGTCCATGACTGTGCCCATGTCCATGCCCACAGCTCTGGCGTTTACCGCCCGCGGGTTGTGCGCCGTCACGATCTGAGCCGGTGTCTGAATCTGAGTCTGAATCGGAAGACGACTCATCGCTGGATTCGTCGACGGCCTTGGGCTTATGGTAGATACAGCATACTATTACAGCTTCTGTTAGTATAAGCCCCCCAGGGCTTTAAATCCATGCCGCTCACCTTTTGAGCTCTTGCGTCCGAGACCCTCATTGTCTACTACGTCTTCTGCCCACTGTACGGATCGTCCATTAGATGCATGCGCGCCTCGAAGTCTCAAAATCCGAGGTGCTTGTTCTCTCGTCTCTGGTGTTTGCGTCGGGGTCTCAGTTTGTGTTTGTGAAGGCGCTGGTACGCTTCGTTGTTGTTGTCGTTGTGACATGGTTGATTGTATGTGATTTTTGACGTAGTCGTACCACGAGTGATTATTTGTCTCTTCTGTACGAGGAATTTAGTTGAGGAGAAAAGGATATGCTCTGGGAGAGAAGTTTGCGATTTTGTTTAATGTTGTTGTCACGCGCTTGTTGAAAGAATCGTATGGCAAAGGAATGAATTGTCATCGGGTTTTAGCGACCAAGGATGGAGGGGCGCAAAGAAAAATCCGGGGTCGATTCGCCCCACGTCATCGCCGATCACTATCACCGTGAATTGGGTGATCTTCAACACGTGAATTTTCATACTTCTAATAGTGTCATGATTGTCTTGCATTTATTCATATGTATTATACAATAGGTACCTAGATACAGTCTATACTTTTGGGTCATATACATTTGACATGATCATCATACAGCTTTACATCGTACACACAACATAACTATAGCTCAGCTTGCAGCAGCACCTCGCTTTTCAGCCTTGGCCGCCTTCTTCGCACCCTTCATACTCCTCCGCGGCCGACTCCTCTTGTGTTCTGGCAGTACACGAGGCTTATTATTTAACCATCCTTGAATAGGTTGGCGGGAGCCAACAAATCGACCCTCAGGGCTGAAGACATCGACAGCTGGCCAGCCAGGCTCCATCGGTGGTTCAGGCTCCTTGCGCCTCTTCGCCGCTGGGGCTGCTGTATCTATTCTCTGAGCTTTCATGGCGGCAAAAGGATCAGAGGTGTCAATTTGTTTCTGCCTCGCCCTTTCGCCGACTCTGGGTTGTTGGTCCTGAGAAAACACCTTCATAGCAACATCTTGAGCGCGGACTTGAGCGACAAGCTCAACATAGCCCACGCCCTCGATAAGAATATCTGTAGACAGTACTCGGAAAGGTAGCCTGTCGACATTTAACCCAATCGCATTCTTCCTTGTAAGAGGGCCAGCTCGTTTCCTGGTGACATCATGAGATAGCTTGAACGTTCCAGCATGCTTCATGTTGTTTCCAATACCAGGAAGCATGATACTCGGAACGCCAATGGACTCTCTTGTCTGCTCCTGGAAAGCGATGGCCTTCTCAGTCTGGGTGAGATGCTCCTCCAGGGGTGTAAAGTTGTATGCCAGGAACACCAGGTTGGGGTTCTTCGGTGTGATGCGGATAAGACCTCCTCCCAGTATGAGGGACTTGCCAGGCGTCATTGAAATCTGTTCAGGCACAATGCGCTTCTTCATGATCATGGATTGGCGACATTCTTCCTTCACGGACAAGTCCAAGTCGCTGCGTGCCAGGCCGGGAAGATCGATCAATTCGCCTTTTCCGTTTCCAAAAGGTACTCGAATCGGGGACGCTGTTGTACCAGGGAGTGAGGATACC
Organism: Fusarium sp. NRRL 53497; assembly: GCA_013184445.1. Taxonomy (NCBI): domain Eukaryota; kingdom Fungi; phylum Ascomycota; class Sordariomycetes; order Hypocreales; family Nectriaceae; genus Fusarium; species Fusarium sp. NRRL 53497. Next base: position 19,421 of record JABCJZ010000262.1, on the reverse strand, counting down.
AGAGGCATGTCGGGATAGTTCTGAGCCGGTTGAAGGGGCGGAAGCAAATCTCCAACATCTATATCTTGCTCTTCGACTTGTTCGGCTGATATCGATTCCGCGCTGATGCTGTCCCGAGGATATGTTGATACCGATGCTCGTCCAGCCTCCTTATTGGGTCCCATCCTACCCTTGGGATAGACAGCCTCAAATAGTTGGCTTTTACCCACATTGACCTTTCCAACCATCCATCCCGCACCACCGCGTTGCCAGATATCTTCCTTTACCTCCTTGCACCACCAGGCACGTTTTGCGCTAACACAGCGGACATTGCCCAGACGAACTCTGTTTCCAAGCCGTCCTAGGGCGTCTCGCAGCACTTCACGTAGGTAGGGCATCATTGAATCCACGATCTCTTTTGTAGGGCCAAGAAGATCGCCACGGGTAATAATAAAGCTAAGCTCCGTCTTGCCATCCTTTTGGTACTTGCTCGCTCGCGACCTTCGATTTCGCGTCCTGATTGGGATGTCGCCCAGCAGAACATTAAGCCGGGGGATGAGCGACATGGGGAAATCGGCAGCGTCGATAACATGATATATATGGTTGTACTTGTGTGGCGATTCCTCGATCGTTTCGCGCAAGGACTCAACGGTGGGATGGTACATGACAACCTTTGCTGTGTCGCTCGAGGTGCTGTAATGCTGCAAGTTGTGACATCGGTCACAGACAGGCTGTTTATCTTGAGGAGGTGATTCTGACAACATGTTAATTTCCATATGCTCCATAGACAGAGCGAAGGGACATACTAGGAGCAACAATTCCCTCTCTCTCTGCCCCGGATATTAAGAGAGAGGGATCCAGGCCAAGAGCTTCCAGCTGGCTTTGGTCCAGTGTCTTGAGAACATCATCGACAACGCCATCTTCTTGATTCGCTGTATGCTGACGCTCAAAAGCCTTGGGATTCAGCCACTTCTTGACTCTTTTGCTCTCGGGGTCGAAGTAGCCGAGTAATTGGGGATCGCTCGTTTGCGTAAAGGCGCCACAACCCGTGCAATTTACTGGTAATCGTCTGGTAGGAACTTCAGGTTCAAGAAGTGAAGGTGACTCAGTTGTTTTGCAAGGCATATCTTGAATCGTTGCCGCTTCGGTATGATTAAGTCGTCGAGTATAAATTGGAGTCCGTAAAGGCGCCGGTTTTGGTGTTCTATAAAACCGACTTGACGTTTCAACCGCCGGACATAGGAATAAAGGAACACTTGATGAAGAAGATACTTCACCTATACTGAGAGCCCGGTTGAGCCATCGAGCTGACAATGCGCGATGCATCGCGTTGTCTCTATAGGTAGGTAGTTTGAATCGAGTTCAAGTTGTCGCAACTGAAAAAAAGTTGGACTTACACAGATTATCCCAAAAATTTCCTAGGAAATCATAGCTTTGCTGGGCCCATGTATAAAGTGGCATGCGACCACCCACGGGCAGAACCTGTCTGTAACCCCACCAGCCACTTCGGGACAACGCTCGGCCCGCAGCCTCACAGCATTTCGTTCAGGCAGGGGTCTATGATTTTCTGGGTCTAGAGGCGTCGACTTTTCGAGGCATTGCGACCACGAAAGGAACTGGTTCGATTTCAAGAGACATCTGCGTAACGCCTTTACAGATTAAAGGTTTGCGCAGTTCAAGATGAGGTCTCTGGGTGAGCGTTTCAACAAGCTTCGCAGGGTAAGTCAATTCTTCGATATTAAGTCTCAAGAGCATGGCTAACAACTTGTATAGAAGGTAGATATCTCTCCCGTAAACGACGACTCACGATCCATTGCTCACGATTGAATCAGCTTGTTTCCTTAAGATGCGGTCCCGGCGCAGCAGTCCTCCCTCCAGAGGTTACCAGAATACATATGGACTTTGCCACGAGCTTTAAGAACGGTCATATGGGTGCCAAGTTAGTCCATATATCGAACTCGCCTACACATAAACTAATACACCCAAAACAGAAAGTTCTGGCTCGAGAACCTCCCTCGACTAAAGTACCACAATCCTTCAGTCCCTATGATCGTCAACCGCCACAACCGAAACAACAAGAAGCCCACACTCTCCATCTACCTCCGCAAGCCCGACGCCTCAACTCCCACACCAGCTACCCGCTCACAGCCCGCCTCATCACGCAATAACATGTCCAAGGCCACACCGCCGGACGCCGATGAGAAGATCATCACCGTCGACATGACCGAGAAGCACTCGTCTCACATTCTCGAGTACGTCCTCGCTGAGACCCGCGCTGTGCCTATCAAACCTACGAAGGAGGAGATTCGCGAGTTACAGGAATTGGACGCCATGGCCAAGCAGGCTGAGGTCGACAGAGCACGCATGAGGAGCTTACGTGAGGAGAAGAAGCGTGAGGAGGATATGTTAAAGCGGGCTCGGGCGGCTGGTGGTGTTGCCGAGGAAGAAGAGTCGTAAAAAGCCTTAGAGTGAAAGAGATATGGATGATGCTGTACAATAAATGTGTATTACTTGATGCCGCATATCTGGCGAGTGTACTAGTTGGGAATATAAAAAAACTACCACTACTTAACTCCTGCCCGAATGATTCGCCTCGCATTCGTACAAGCTGGCTGTTAAGCTTTATAAGGCCTGAACGCCGTTTTTGTAAGGTATAGTTACGTTTTGAAGATATTGCAGAACCACTCATTCTACAGAAACCTCCTAAAGACAAACAATTTCAGTTTCTAGCTGTACCTGCCATGGCCTATATAGATCTATACTCCCAAAACCCCGAGAATTAGCTATCAAAACTCCATATATGAAACGAATGCTTATTTCGTAATTTCATCAAGTGTACCATTTACTTTATCCCAAACCCCTCACTCCCATGAACGGCAGTCCACAACAACTTCTCCAATCTTGCCTTGGACTCGTACCGTGAGAGTGACAGCATGTTGAAGCATGTTCGGGCGATGGGATATCTGCCTTCGTCCTCACCGAGGCAGGAGATCTTGATCGGGAGTACAGCCGCGCCCATGGCGGGAACTCGATCGCTGCCAGTAATAAATAGGAGAAGTTTCCGTTGGTCTTGAGATGTAGCCTCTTGGAATGTCTCCCAGAACCAGTCAATAACAGGCTCGGAGCCGTCCGGCTTCTTGGTGCCCCAGTTGTCATACTCAGCGACACCTCGCAGTGAGTTGATGTCGAGCGCTTCATCCGAACCTCGTACAAGGAGCTCGATCTCTTCTGGTCTAAAGAGAGACAGAGCATTGCCTCCACATACAGTATAGAAACCTCGTTTGAAAGGCTCGAACTGTCTCGTTACCGACACATCGATTATGTGCCGCACATGAAGGTCCACGTATTCTCGACGGTTGCTGTTTGTGACAGGGATGCGTTCGCCTCCAGGGCAAAGAGGAACCTGGACCTGGGTACCATATTTGTCCATATCAATAACAAAATCGAGACAGAAGGTTTCTTCCACATTGCCTTCATACTCAAGCAATTGCCGCAATCCTCGAGCCAGTCGAGGGCGGTATTCGCCAAGGTCCTCTAGAGTATAACGCATGGGAGGCTTTGGGTGAGCTGATGCCCCAGTACCGTGAGTAGGAGCAGATGCAATCAGTTTTCGAAAAGCAAATGGCGGGAGAGCCACATCCAAAATGGTCGAGTTGTAGATAGCGAGTCCCATCACAACGCCAACCAAGAAAAACTGATCGGATGTTTCAAACGCGTTCGGGTTGAAATAACAGTACTGAGAATCCTCGTCATAAAGGAAGAGGCCTACCAAGAGTCAGCTGAAGCATCTTTCTTTCCTGTTATTTGGCTTACCATGGTCGGCATTGAATACTTCTCTGACAAGGAGTAAAAACCATTCTTTTCGCAGACCGCCCGCGTCTACTCCCTCCTCACCACTGAAAGTGATGCGAAGACCCTTCTTGATGTCCTCGCTCCCGCTCCCGATTACCTCACTGACAGCCTTTAGACTGTCGTCGACTAGGCAATCTCGGCGAACATTCAGCTCCAGGAACTGATTGATGGCCTTACGACTCATGATACTATCAAAAAAGGCGTCACGGGCTTTACTCTGCATCTGGCGACGGGCATCGTGCTCAAGAATATGGTTCTTGGCCCATATACTCAGAAGGAATGGGTACTGGCAAAACGTGAACTTGCTCCTGCGAGCTTCCCAGTTCTCGAAGTCGGCAACTAAATCAGTGTAGTCGATCATTGAGTTGTAAAATTCGGTCGTCGGTAAAATCTGGCCCTGAGAATGAACATTGGTGCGTCCTTCGCCTGAACCTGACAGCACCTCTTCATTCCTCCGACTATGTGGCAAGCTGTTGGCAGCGAAGAGAAGTGCCAAAACTCGTGAAGAAGCTCTTATTTGCCAATCTTCAGCATACAGGATCTTCTTCTCGGGTTCCTTGGCCTTCTTTGATGAGGTTGTGCGGTTGATCTCATCGTAAAGATAAGCCCCTGAACGGCCTTCTTGCATTTGCGGGATCAGTCCAGCCGTGATGTCTACTTTGACTTCTTGCTTCTTTCCACTCTGTCGGATCATTCGATATGTCAGGAAGCCGGATGCTAGCTCCTTTGTTCTAATGAATCGAGAAGGGTGATATCTTGAGAACCAAGTGATAAGCTGGTTATGACATTCAGGCGACGAGTTGGATATGAGACCCACTATGCGCTTTATGATACCAGAATGTTGCCCAGATAAAGGGCCAGATTCGGGTGTGTTGGCTTTCCTCGGTCGTGCTGACTTCGCTTCAGAAGGGGAGCTGTTTTCTGGTTGTAAGATTCCACAATACAGTGTTTCATTTTCGTGGAGTAGTGGGTTTTCTAAGACTACCAGGAGAAATCGCAAGTCTGCTGAGTCTTTTAATGGCCGTCCTGGTCTCTTCAGGAGCATTTCTGTTGCTTTAAGTAGAACTCGGCGAGCGTGCTCTTGGCCCTGTAGTAAGTCTCGTTCGATCGATTGCAGTTCCCGCGGAGAAGGCGTCTGGAAGCTCTTTTCTTGGCAGAGTTCTTCATAAACCGCAAACCATCCCTCAGCAGGGTTCACAATAGTAACATACCATTTCATCAGATCGCCCCAACTCATTTGTGGTGTCCTTGTGTTAACTGGCGCATTTGAAAAACTTCGTTCCGTTCGAGACGCTGATGGTCGTCGCGGCCGTGATTCCTCTTGGCTTCCCATCCACCATGTCCCGTTCTCAGCGAAATCACCCAGAAGCAGCAGTTTTGGATCAAGATCACACGTGCCATTTTCAAGTTGCGGTATGGCGCGCTCTTCTCGTGGCTCACGAACAGCATGATTTCCCGAAGGCTCGCGACGATGCGATCGCTGTTCACGAGATTCACTTGGTGTCATAGGCTTGCGACGAGTCGATTCACTTCCACCTCTAATGGGATGTCGATGATTTTGCGTTAGGAAAGAGGAATTGATGCATTCAAAAGAGCCAAAACATGCGACAATGTAGTCCTCTAAAGCCTTGAATATCCTTTTGGGGTCGCTCTCAGTTTGATCTGCTGATTTCCGTTGATCCCTTAAACCGTCTTCCTGTAGCCTATTCGGTACTGGAGGTCGTTCTGTATACGAAGAAGAGAAGGATCGCATTGGCGCAGAATTTGTCCGAACAGGATTCGCCCGTAGTGTTGGCTCCTCATGGAACGCATAATGGGAAACCTGTATAGTAGGAGATTTGGACGAAGGCGCTGCTTCCTGTCTTGAATCTATTGGTGCAAGCTTGTGACTAGCAGCTTGCATCCGACTGCTAAAGGATAGTTTGCTTTGCACGGGTGGTTCTGGCGGCGGTTCGGTAGGAGGTCTGGGAATTGGATGTAGCTTCTTGGTTAGGTACGATAGTATCGATTGATGAACAAGTCGTTTCGTCTGCTCGACCGAGACATTTGGAGCTGCATCACTATTAGTTATTGGCCTCCTTCGTTCTTCTATTAGCCTACCTCGTGCTGGGCTGGCCTGGGCAGGACCTCTACCTGCATCCCGACGCGACTTCGAACCATCATGATCTGTATTCAGAGGCTCCAAATCATTGACTGTCGTACAGATTGTGCATTTGAAGACCTTAAGCTCCCTCGGCCATCGCACCAGTGAACCGCATGTCATACAGTTTCCTGTCGCAAAGTCCTTACTTCCTACAGGGCCATTTCGTGTATGCGAAGGGGCGCGGGTGTGAGTCTTGGGCGCTTGTCGAGGCATTGCGGTGTCATCATCAGCAAAGCCCAAGTCGGGCTGAGGGGCGCCGACCGAGTTCTGCCTCTTTTTCTTACTGCTGAAGAGAAGAGGGAAAGGCTGGCTCATAGAGCGCGTATGCTGAGGCCGGCGAGGCTTGGAAGATGGAGGTCTCGAGGGATGCAGGTCAGACTCGTCGGAGCTCGAATCGGCATTGGCATTGGAGAAGGACAATTCGAAGCGGTTGTCGTTTGACGCATTCGATAGGTTCGTAGAGTAAAGCGCAGGCAGCGTTGTAGGCGTATGTAAAGCCGTATTGTGAATTCGACTGATGAGGTCACTGTTCGAGTTGTTGCTGGGTTGAGACCCACGACGACTCGGCCAGGGAGCCATTTCTAGGGAAGTTACTAAGGATTGAGGGAGGCGATCTCGTATTAGTCACGGGACACTTGTCGAGATATGTTGAGCGCCCATATAGGTAGCAAAGATAGGTTTGAAAGAAAGAAAAAGGGTCGATTCAGAGTTAAAAACGTCTTTTTGTCAATAAAGCATGATTAAGATGATCCCAAACCAGCACGCTCCAAACTGAAGTTGACGCCAGCAGCAGACAAGCCCAGGTCAGCTCAGGCAAGTCAACCAAACAGACCCATGCTTTGTTCTCTGAAGGACCCGATCTCAGGGGATGGAAAGGAAGAAAAGTTCAAAATTGGTTAACGAGTGTTGAACTCGAAGGCAGTGAAACAATGACAATAACAATAAATGATTGAGTGATGAGTGCAGCTCAGGCCTGTGGCTGCGGTTGGTGAAACAATGAAACAAGCCCAGTTTGTACATAGGCAATGTATACAGTACTAGAGATAGGAGCTGAAATATCGATATTCACTGTCTATGTATGAAACCTAATAACCGTAATAAATCATAGGCAACGCGCGGCCGCCGGATTTTGAGTGCTTCATTATCTTGGCCTGTTCTGCTCTGACGATTTCATCAAAGACCTTATTTTATTTTTTCATCTCCTTGACGTCTGCGCATACCCGGATTTTTTGGGTCATGAACTCCAATGGAATATCGTGTTTAAACGCCGAGAAACAGGGGTTAGACAAGAGGCTGGACGGATACGGACATTATCAGGGCTTCCGAGCAAGCATGGAGTTTTAAGCAGCCAGTTAGGAATGGAAAGTACGAAAGAAGAGATTCAGTTGTCTATCAGCTCTTCTTTCACCGCAATAAGAAACGTGAATATCCTGCTTTGTGACAGGTCTAAGTCTAAGCCTGGCAGGTGTATCTTTTTTAAGACCTCGTATTGAAGTGGTCGGCTTCGACTTTTAGCCCGGTCCAATGATCGTGAAGCTCATGGCCGCATCTGGGTTTGAATGCTCCGGAGGAAGGTAGCTTGAACTAACTCAACTTCAATAACCTGAGTTAATTTATCCTTCTATCTTATTTAATTATCATTAAAAAGAATCTGCAGTCATCTCGAGGGAGATGCTGACCTGTAAGTTAAATGACATAAAGAGACAAGCCGAATCGTGTCGATCAAAGGATTAGATTTCAGTGTCTACAGTGAGTCCCCGCAAACGGTCCCAGCCTTTCTTTGACGGCGGCACGCCAGACCGCTTGAGCGTTAGTTGGCGGCTGAAGCCGGCTCCTCGCCTCGAAGTTATCGTGTTAACTCTGACGAGCATGCAAGGTGCCAGGGACCTCCATACCAATCAGTCTTGTCATGTTCGCAAATTATAAAGGAAATGTCAGCTTCATCTGCTGGGTGACAAAGAGTTGGTAAGGCTTGGTCATAACTTTAACACATCATTGTAAGTAATTACACATGGCCTTTAATCAACCGCCAACCTCGAAATTGCAAATCTTATGACCCTTATTATACACCCAATCTCCATGGACCATGATACCTGCTTGTTCTATATTAGGTACACCAGATACTTAAAGAGAATTGCATCCCAAAACGAGATATCAACACCACAGTATCTCCACGCATTTCGGCTCTAAGTCAATAACAGCATCAATCTCTTTGATCGCGTCATGAAGCCACGACTTCTCATTTCCTTCTACACTGGCCCCAACAAGTCTGATTCTGTCTGAGGGCATCACACCATCTTTTGTTGTTCCATGTAGAGTAAGGTCAGTTTGGCCATGGGCAATGTTCAGCTCGCCCTTCAGCTGCGCCAATATTTCGCTGTGACCATTTCGAAACTCAAAGATACAACAGCCATAGTCGAGTTCGACAGGGCCTGAACAGCCCAAGCTGAATATCATTATGACATTTTCGGCCGAGCGTGAAAGTTTCTTGAGTGCTACCTTTGGTCCTCCCATAGCCTCGAGCGGCATATCGAGATGTAGGTCGCATGTTGATGAAGTGCCCAGTGCTCTCGCTGTGCATCCTTTACTTTTGAGCTGAAGGCTGGTATGATCGTCGACGAGAATGCTCCGAATGAAGGCGCGGTAGATGGTATGGTTGGTAATATGGATACGCTGCTCTTGGACAACAAAGTTTGTTCCCCAAAAGCTCGTTTTGATCTCTGGCAACTTGATCTTTCCGAAGCTGGAGCCGTTGAAGGATAGAGTGGCTTCCACTGCGTCAATGGTACTGGATATGGTGCCTGTTCCAACTAGCCGGCCCTCGATATTGAGATTAAAGGAGCTAGAGTATGATTTAGTAAGAATACAAAGAGTGAATTTGTTGATGCTCACTCTGCAGTCGGGTTGCTGATCTTGAATCGAGTGATTTCAAACTTCGCAAGATCCAGCAGATGTTGTACGACAGTGTCCACGATGCCGAACAGTGAATAAGCTGTCATCCCATGACGGGGCCCAGGATCAAGGGCTGTTTGGGCATACTTCTTGAAGAGCGGAGAGTTGGAGATGATCATGGCGAGCGATTGGGATGTGGTTGGTGTGTTTTCAAAACCTGCACCAGAGGCTCGGTTTCAGAGGTGTTGGTGAGTGAATGAACTATCCAAGAAATAAGGAAAGGAGTAGTGATGAGTTGAATGTAGATACTATTATGTGAAGATGCTGTGCTAAGGGGCCTATTCCATCGGTGTCAGCTGCAAGTGTTAGACAGATGTAAGCACTGCATCTCAATAAAAATGCATATTGCTCACAAGGGATTGTCTTCATACCTATAATCGATGTGCGAGCCTCAGCTGTTCCACTAATAAAGTCCTTTTCAAATCCGGTAGTCTGTTTATGAGGGAATCTGACTGTACATGCATCACCATCCATACAATCATGCTGTATGCTGAGGATGAATGTCCAAGTAGGGGCATATTCATCGCAGCGCTTCAATGCTTACGCTTAGTGAGCTATTAGGGCAGTAGCATGCCCGTTGTTCTTATTTCATCTCACACATTTTGATGAGGCTTAGGCCAGACCTCATACAAGGTTAGCAGTCGTGATTGGATAGGATTTGATTGTTGTGCTTGCTGCTGACCACAACACGCCCAACCCAGAGGCATCAGGAGTCTTGTCTCGTTTGGATATATCCTGTTAGGATAAGCCGTTAATACTAAGATCACTTCCTGTCTTTTTTTTTAGCTCGAGATTTTGCTCGAAGATGCTGGTAATGAGGATAGTCAGGGAGAGTGTCGACCAGAGACATCAGAGGAGATAGATATTCTCAAATTGGCCGCTCATGAAAGCAAACTAGGCCTGATCTCATAAGAGGCTCTGAGCGTATGAGTCGCGGAAACCTACTCACTTACTGCAAGAGTTCTGTTTCTTCGTACATGCTCCTCGACAAGTTGACATGCACTCGGCTTTGTGCAACTCTTTGCAAGCAGCAGCATGAACGTTAAGAGACGGTAGGCCTAGTGGAAGATGAGTCCCAGAGGGCGAAGTGAGTGGACAGGGGACTGTTCGAACAATTCAGGGTACCTTCTTAGAATAGAAACCCCCCGATATGTTGGTGGTTGGTGTTGCTCTGCCTCCAAGGATAGGTATCAAGGCACTGTTTGGGTGGTGAGCTCATTCAAAAAGATGCCCCTCAACAATCTTAAGAGCACTGACGTAACCATCGATTCGCATCTCGAACCAACAGACATCACTGAGTGTTCCCTACAAAAGTTATCCAGGACCTAGCATGGAGCATCATCAGCGCGACACCAACACTTCAGTCCAACCTAGAGTGTGGCACAGCCCTTGTAGCACAGACATCCCACCAAGCTGTCAGACCTGGATTAAATCACCGCAAGCAAGATCACAGTCAGTTTACATGAGAAATGTGGGAGCTTGGATTGGCGGCACGGATCGTTCATTCAGACGTGCCTCGGTGGGCGTTTGGCATAAACATTAAGGTCTCGTCTCACATCACTTAAAAGATTGACGTCTTCACGTATCTCCCGAGCAATTATCTCGTTTTGACGGCGGCAAACATTGACCTTGATGCAAATGATTCCGAGGTTCTAAAACCCTCAAACTCCCACGGTGTCCCCCCACGCAACCCTGTCACACGAGCGAAACCCATGGTAGAAATTGCCCTCCATTTTTTATGAGTACATGCCGATACCCTTCGAAATGCATCTCATTCGTAACCACCTAAAGAAAATGGGTTCGTTTAAGAGGGGGGAGCAGCGCCACGTCCACGGCCATAACCACCACGGCTGTGTCAATTGTTAGCAATTCGTTCCATGTCCGACAAGCATCAGAGAGCAACTCACAACTGAGGAGCGAACTCGCCGGGAGCACCACCCTCCTTGCCCTCGCCAGCATCCCTTCGTCGGTATCCACCCTCACGGTCACCTCGGTCACCACCACGGCCACGACCGAAAGGTCGTCGCTCGCGCTCACCCTCGCCAAGCATGCCGCGGGGAGGAGCGTGCGATCGTTGTTGCTTGATGTGAGTAGCGGGAACGATCTCAGCGGGGAGGTGAAGCCATTCGCGGAGGTAATCGAGACCCTCGGGGGTCAGGGTGTAGTAGTAGTACTGCCAAGAGAACTGGGTCTTGACATAGCCGCGAGAGTTGAGCGACTGCAGAGCCTTGATAACGAACAGGTTCTTGGTGTCGATATCGGGGTGCTTGGGAAGGTTGAAGTCCTTCTGGGCGACGAGGACACCCTCACGGAAGAGGTACTGACGGGAAACTGTTAGTTATGTGCGCTATGATGAATTGTACAGCCCGCCAATTCTTCGCCGTCGCAGTCGTCGTTGCGCAGCTCAGCTCAGCTCAGCTCCGTGAATAAATTGGTTATTACCTCGTGGATCTTCTTGCGGTCGGCCTTGGGAATCAACATCGTGGCGGTATTTGCTGCTCGTCGGAAGGGTCGATGTTGGAAGGTGGCAGTTGGGGAGGGACAAAGGCGAGATCTCAAAATGATAACTTTTGTGGGCGAAAACCCTACAAGAAATGGGCAGTAGCGAGTGGGGTGGGGGAAGGTGTGCGCTTGTGGCTGACTTCACGTGATGAGGAGATAATTTCTGTGGCTAGTGCTGTGGCGGCTGCTGGACCCGCTTTCTCTGCAAGGCGCAGGCCATCTACATGACAACCAAATGGGCGAAACTTTGCGACAGGCTTCCTTTCACTCAACCATCGCAGTGCTGCCTTTGCATATTCCAAACACTCCATATCATGTCTCCCCGAAATCTCAACGTGCTGGTCACCAGCTTTGCTGGTCTGGGATTACCGCCAACCCTTGTCCTTCCTCTGTCGCCATCGACAACAATCACAGAGTTACGCGAATACATAGACGATCGATTACCAACAACTCAGTCAAGACTCATCCTCACCACTCTATCCAACAAACAACTTCCCACCTCATCAGACTCTCCCATCTCCGACTATCTTTCCACGACTGAGGATGAGTTTCTTTCGTTGCGACTCGCTGTGCCCCTCTGTGGTGGCAAAGGTGGTTTCGGATCGCAACTTCGAGCCGCGGGTGGTCGCATGTCCTCGCGCAAGAAGAAGAGCCAAGAGGACCACGGATCTAGCAGAAACTTGGATGGACGACGATTACGTACTGTGAACGAGGCCAAGGCTTTGGCTGAGTATCTGGCTATCAAACCTGAAATGGAGAAGAAGGAAAAAGAGAAGCGCCGTGAGCGATGGGAGCAGATCGTTCAACTTTCCGAGCAGAAGGAGGCTGAGATCAAGTCGGGCAGCAAGAATCGGCTCGACGGTCAATGGGTTGAGGATAAGGAAGAAAGCAGTGAGCGAACTCGAGAGGCTGTTTTGGCTGCCATGAAGACCGGTAACTACAAAGATAACCTGCTTGGCACTTCTCACGACTCCAGCTCTACTCAGCCAAGCAATGACCAGTCCGGTTCAGAGGAGGACAAGGGTGCATCATCAGAGGAATCAACACCGCCACTCACCGAAGAAGCCAAGACCGACAAGGGCAAATGCAAAGCAAGGACATTCTTTGGTTTTGACGAGGACGATGAATTTATGAGCTCGGATGATGAGGATGAGGAAAAGTGAGAGAACTGCTCGGGACATCAAGTATAATATGGTGGTCAAATTGGACATCGACCATTACGACTGAATCTGGCCAATCGCGACAGGCTTTTATTGGATTACGGAGTACGGGACCCTTGGAGTGTTGATAGGAATCTTAGTTAATTACCAGCGCTTTTATATCAAGCTTTACTTAGCCAAAATGATACCAATAATCCCATTGGATAATCTATATAATTCAAGGAGCATCATCACAGCTCGGACAGCGAGGCACTCAAAGCACAACAGTCAATATTTGGGGTTAGCTTTAGAGCAGCTTCACAAATGATACAATTGCAGTATGTCTGCTCTGACTCTTCTAACCACATCCACTAATCCATATCTACGGGTCGGCTTAAGCGTCGAGCTTGACGGGGAAGTTTCCGGCCTCTGCGCAATGCGTTAGTCTGGTTTTGATGTCAATTGCAACCATTGGGACTCAACATACCGCGCTGCTCGTCCCAACGCTGGTACCAGCCGGAGGGGCAAAGGGATCGATAAGACAGCCAGAACTAGACGTCAATTAGCACGGAGCGTCGCGGGTGGAATTGTTGTTCGAGGAGTCGTACCTGGCGGCAGGGCGCAAAGTCTTCACCCTTGGCGAGAATGCACTTGTGGTAGTCGACGTAGTTTTGCCAGCAGTGCTTAGTCTGGTTCTGGTTTGGGAAACGAGCGTCAGTGCCTAAGAGATGTTAGATCAAATCGTGGCCATTGATGCAAGTGCAATTGAGTATCGTCGTCGGCGTCGCGTAATCGCAGCTGGTCGTCGAGGAGGGAATTCGGTGGTGGTGATGGCTATGATCGTGGGCGTGGGATTCATGCTTACCAGCTGCGTGGAATTGTTAGCCTCGGAATGAAATCAGGTCATTTTTTCGATCCCGCAGCCGCAGGACCAGCAGCAGCGGGATTATCAGGGAAGCATTGGACATACCAGTGACAAACTTGAAAGGCTTGGTGACAAGCTCCTGACCGTCGTCCGACATTATGAATAGTTTGAGGAGGAATTGGCTTTGGAGAGGGGAGATTTCTCTGGGTCAATGACGGCGAGTGAGGTATGGAGCTGGAGAGGTTGAATCCAATGCGTAAGTCGACGTTAGGTAGCCGGCTCGAATCAAATCAGGTGGTACGATTTCCGAGAGCTCAGTTTGTGCCTCAGGCTTCCTCGGGCCAATGGCGTATGGCGTAAGGCACCCATTCAGGATTGGTGGGCCTGCCAGGCTCTAGCAATTGCACATCAGATGTTCGCTCGGCCAACTCCAATCACTCCTCCAAGGCCGACAATTTCCAATTGAATCATCATCTCTGGACCTCGATTCCTCAGACCCTCCCCACTCACTCAAAATGCGTTCTACCGCTGTTCTTCGAATGTTCAGGCAGACGCCTCGCATGATGCGACCCGTCCCCGTGAGTATCTGCAATACAATCGCTAATGGGCTGAGAGAACGAGCTCTTTAGCCCTCGGCTCAGTATGACATCAATTGCTGACCCAGATTCGTGCTACAGAAGGAGGACCAGGCTGGTACGTAATGTTAGAAGCTCCCGACGACGCTTCATCGAACGACACGATATCGCAAATTCGGATGCGATACCATCTCAATTGGGCTCGACACTGACAGAATTCAAGGCCACACCATCTCTCAGCGACTCCGAAAGCTCAAGCAGATCCCTCCTGAGCTGTACCCTCTCGGTAAAGCAAACAACGACCCAATCGAGTTTCTTCTCTTCTAATACGTCTGTCTAGCTGTCGTCGTTGGCTTCGCTCTCGGCGCTGCCGGCTACTCCATCTCCCGCAAGTTCATCGTCGACAAGAACCTCCGTTTGGCCCGACAGGGCGCTGCTGGCCGCCACGATGCTAGCCACTCCGAGGGCCATGCCGAGGGTGAGAGCGAGGGTCACTAAATTCGCGAAGAAAGATAGGATAGCTGTTAGGGAATGAAATAGTTTGCATGTTCACGTGTACCCTTGAGGACAGTACTGTACATTTCAGATGAGCGCGGTAGTAGGGAAATCCATCAGGTATAAAATCTGAATATTTTCGGTGATGATGGTTTATATATCTCACCCTTGCCGCCAGTAACCGTAAATCCAATGCCTCAAACGCCTTCGCTATTCCGGCAAATCTCCATAGCAAATCTCCAACTTTTATTCTCATTCAGGTTTTGGTCCTGCAACATCCAGTTGTTCCAATCCTTGCATAGGGTCAGGGCCAGCATCTGGCACTGCTCCCTCATCATCAGCCGCATGCTCGGCCAGCCATCCTTCCTTTGTATTGGGTTAGCTTTATCGTTAATAAGCTTGGTTCCTGACATACCTTCTCCCAGATCGCTGTTTTGCTACCCAGTCCATCTTCGGCACTCTTAGGTGCTTTGGCTTGTGATACTTTAAGGACCTTTCCGAAAAACTCCGATTGATCCATATTGTCGATGGCTTCCTTCGCATCCGCAGCGTCTTCGTACTCGACATAGGCGAATCCTCTATGTGCCTCTGTAGAGTTCGGCGCGTCGGGCTTTGGCACTTTGACTTCGACAATCTCACCAAATGGGATGAAAGCGTCTAGAACGTGATTCTGAGTTGCCATCTGAGAGAGACCACCAACATGAACAGTGGCTTTCCATCGAGCTGCGTCCGACATGGCTACTTTGATATATGAGCTTTAAAGAATTGTGAGAGGAGCAAATGGTAGTAAAGTGAGCTTGAATGTCGTTGGCGTTGAACTCATAGCATTCACTTGCTTGCTCGAGTAATTGGTAGGTTCTGTGCTTGTCACGTGATTAACAAAGCTCCAGATCTCGACTTACACCGTTGGGCTTCAGAGCTGATTATCCCTAGTACATACTATACCGTACATAGCACATTATCCCCGAGCCTCATACAACTTCTATACGCCCTCTGACATTCATATCCTAAAATCTGAGACTCGATTTCTTGGATCGGCACTTTTCTGACGGTTGGATGTCAGAATAGCCGTTATGCTCCCACTTAACAGCCTCGAAGTCAGAGGCTAAATCTCAGCTGTCAATGGACTTCCAACCTTATTCTCCAAGGCAATTATTGTGATCTTGAAACACAATATCATTACTAGCAACCTCTCTGTTTACTTATTTATCCCAATACTCTAAGCACTTACCTAGGTAAGGTAGGTAGTTTGCCTCAATAGAAACTCTCTCTTCACGTGATGGCTAAGGTAGCCCCACCTTCTGGACAAGTTGGACAAACTCAGGGGACACGGACGTGGCCACTGGGAGCTCAGGACTCAGGAGCAGCCTAACGGGGGGACAGCCTGCAATCTGGCATCATACCTCCCACTCCCACTACAAGACACACCTCCACCGACCTCGCCCTGCTTCGTTCTCCTTTGAAGCATTACTGCGGGCAGAGGTGACAATTCATTGCGAACTGTATGGCGCTTGCTTAGCCATAATTGTCCATTTTCTTGTCTTTATAAACCTTTCTGTTATCTCAAAACATCATCCTGAGCTGGTCATTCCGTCGCATTAGTTCTTAACTCCCCGCCATCACCATCATGGTGCGCCTTCGAGAGATTCCACGAACGGCCGCCTTCGCCTGGTCTCCAGGTGCTGGCAAGCCAATTTTGGTTACTGGTACTCGTGCTGGAGCTGTTGATGTCGATTTCTCCGACGAGAGCAAGCTCGAACTCTGGGATCTTGCCCTGGACGACCAGCAGCAAGGTCTCGAGCTACAACCTGTCGCTAGCATCAGCACCGACGCCAGGTAGATACCCAAGCATTGCGCATAGAAACCCCCACGTTCTGATCAACCCTCCAGGTTTTACGATGTTGCATGGGGTCCTCCCAATGAAGATCATCCCAGGGGTATCATCGCCGGCGCCCTCGAGAATGGCTCTCTCGACCTCTGGGACGCTGAGAAGCTTATTGCCGGAGAATCAGATGCTCTGATTTCCCAAACATCAAAACACAGCGGCCCGATTAAGACATTAGAATTCAACCCCCTGAAGCCTCAGATTCTAGCCACGGCTGGCGCCAAAGGAGAACTCTTCATCTACGATGTGAACGATATCGCCAACCCCTTCCGACTAGGCAATGCTGCTGCCCGATCCGACGATATTGAATGCCTCGCATGGAACCAAAAGGTCTCACACATTCTTGCCACAGGTGGAAATGGTGGGTTTGTCACTGTCTGGGACCTGAAGACTAAGAAAGCTTCCTTGACCCTCAACAACAGCCGAAAAGCTGTTAGCTCCATTGCCTGGGATCCCAACAACTCGACCAAGCTCTTGACAGCAACTCCGGATGACAACACCCCCGTCATTCAGCTATGGAACTTGCGAAACTCTAATGCCCCTGAGAAGACACTCCAGGGTCACGAGTCTGGTATTCTCTCCTTGTCTTGGTGCCAGCAAGACGCCGACCTCTTGCTCTCGTCTGGCAAGGACAACCGAACTATCGTGTGGAACCCCAGCACTGGAGAGCGATACGGTGAGCTGCCGGAGGTGACGAACTGGACTTTCCTCACCCGTTTCAACCCTCATAACCCCAACCTCTCGGCGACTGCCAGCTTCGATGGCAAGATCACGGTGCAGACTCTCCAGAACACCAACCCTGATACTTCCAAGGCTGCAGCCGAGAAGAACCTTGATGACGAGGACTTCTTCCGTGCTGCTCAGGACCAACCCCAAGATGCCTCTTGGTCATTGGCCAAGGCTCCCAACTGGTTCGAGAGACCAGTCGGTGCTTCATTCGGCTTCGGTGGAAAGATCGTTGTGTTCAAGCCCAATGCTACTCAGCCGGGACAAAAGCGTTCCTCTAAGATCTTGATCACCAACTTCTCCATCGACTCTGATGTTTCTACTGCCACCCAAAAGTTCCAAGAAGACATTGCTTCTGGCAACATCTCCGATATCTGTGCCGACCGGGTTCAGCACGCCAAGACTGATGAGGAAAAGGCTGACTGGGAGGTGATGGAGACTCTTGTGGGTGAGAACCCTCGCAGCAAGATTGTCGAGTATCTCGGATTCAACAAGGACGAACTCACCAATGGCAGCATCGAGGAAACTGCTGAGGAGACCCAGGATGACGACGAGGCCAAGGCTGAGACTGAGGATGCCGAAGACAAGAAGAAGAAGCGAGTGTCAAGCTTCTTTGACGGGGCTGAGGGCGATGGTGACGACTTCTTGTCCAACCTCGCGGCTACGAAGGGTGCCAAGACCGATAACCCCTTCCATCTGTTCAGCGACTCGGACACCGCGGTTGAGAAGAGCATCACCAATGCTTTGATGCTGGGTAACTTTGCCAAAGCAACTGAGCTCTGCCTGAAGGAGGACCGTTTTGCCGATGCATTCCTGATCGCCAACTGCGGAGGCCAAGAACTCATCGACAAGGTTCAGGCTGCTTATCTGTCATGTAAGAGCGGTATGCCAAGCTACATGCGTCTGCTCGGCTCTGTTATTACCAAGAACCTTTGGGATGTTGTCTACAACGCCGATTTGGAGAACTGGAAGGAGACGATGGCCATTGTCTGTACTTTCTCCGACCCTAACGAGTTCTCGGATCTCTGTGAGGCGCTGGGAGACCGAATTCACGAAGAGGGTTCTCGAAAGGACGCCTCATTCTGCTACCTTGTTGGATCGAAGCTCGAGAAGGTGGTGTCTATCTGGGCTGACGAGCTTGATGAAGCTGAGCAAGCTGGTTTGAAGGAGGATTCCGAGGATTCTACCTTCTCTGTTCATGCTAGAACTCTGCAGAACTTCATCGAGAAGGTTACGGTCTTCCGCCACGCTACCAAGTTCCGGGACAGCGAGACTAGCCTGACCTCGGACTGGAAGCTTTCTGTTCTGTACGACAAGTACACCGAATATGCTGATATTTTGGCTGGTCACGGCCAGCTCGAGACTGCCCAGAAGTACCTCGACCTCCTCCCTTCCAACTATCCCGCTGCGGAACTGGCAAGGAACCGTGTGCGCCTAGCTACCAAGAAGCCTGCTGCCCAGCCCGCTGCCCGAGTGCCAGCTTCGTCAAGCCGAATCTCATCTAGGCTTCAACCAGCTGTTGGATACCAACCTCCTCAGCCCGCGCCTGTGGTTGGCACTGTTCCTGGCTCTGTATCAGCTAACCCTTACAGCAATATTGCCCCAGGCACTGCTGCTCCACGATCAACTGGATCGCCTGCACAGCAGTATCAGCCCCCGGCAAACCCTTACCAGCCACAGAACAGTTATGCTCCCCCTGCACAAGCTGGATACGGAGCTCCTGGCGGTTATCAACCTCCTGCTCAGCCTGGTTACGGTGCTCCCGCTCAGCCTGGTTATGGTGCTCCTACTCAGCCTGGTTATGGTGCACCCGCTCCTCTGGCTCCCCCACCGATGAGTGGTCCTCCTCGAAACACAACCCCCTCATCAGTAACGCCTGCAGCTAAGATGAAGAACATGGACAACTGGAACGATGTTCCTCTTGTCACCAAAGCACCTCCAGCACGCAGGACCACACCCAATGTCCAGCCTATCACTTCTCCTTTCCCTGGTCAGCAAGGTACAAGTGCACCTCCTCCACCTCCTGGCGCGTCTCCTTATGGACAGCGAACTGGCTCGACTCCTCCTCCTCCTCCTCCTAAGGCGGGGGCACCACCTCGAATTCAGTCACCCCTAGCAGCTCCTCCACAGAACTTCCAGGCTCCTCCTCCTCCTGCTGCCAGCAGCCATAACCCATACGCGCCCCCTCCCCCTGCTGCCGGTGCGATCCCATCGCCAATGCCCCATGTCGTCCCCCGAACAGCATCGCCTTATAATGCCCCTCCCGCTGGAGCCCCTCCCACCAACCGATATGCCCCCACTCCTGCAG
>JABCJZ010000261.1:0-24341 GCA_013184445.1 Fusarium sp. NRRL 53497 | reverse complement strand
CCCCATCCACCACCACCGAAGCCCAGTTTCGCTCCCCATGAGCTAGAAATGCCCTTGCTTTCCGGGGGGCCCAGGCCACGATCTAGTTTATTCTCTCCAAGGTTGATATTTTCGAAAGTTGTTGGAGGTTTCGGTGGCGGGTTGCCGTTGTCACCGCCATTTCCATCGCCAGCGCCGCCTGCAGCATCACCTCCGCCAGCTCCTCCATCACCTCCAGCATTATCATCCTTTTGGCCGTCATCTGCCGGTGGAGCAGCAGGGGGCGGTGGTGGCGGCGGAGGAGCAGAAGGTGCTTTTGTCTTCTTCTTCTTTGCCGCTTCGTAGAAGCCTTCATTCGAGTTGAAATCAATGAGAACTTCGGAATTGGGATCGTTAAGGATGCCATCATTCGGTTGGCGGCGCTCTCTCTTAGTATCTGATGGTGGTTGGGGGGATGGATTCAGCCATGCTGGTGCTCGCATGTGGGCATAACGGCCAGTCCCATTCAGGGGCATTGTGTTGTCGGTAGGATTAGAGGGGTCGCAAGATTTGGGGAGGCGACGATACCATCGTGGAGAGTGATCTGGTATGATTAGCGGCCTCTCGGCCACTTTGCGATGTGATGGTGAAGAAGAAACCTAAACAAGTTGAATGACGTTAGATAAGACAGGCTTTCAAACGTGTTCCAATTCCGAAGCAGGATCGCATGACAGGTAGGAATGGGTGGCGGTGGGTTCCCCTCAGGAGTTCGGGCCGCCGATCGAGGGGCTGGCCGTTGCGCCACCCATTTACAGTAAGTCGGCTAGGCTTTTGCTCGGAAACATAAACAAGTAGAAAAGCAACAATATGTAAATTGCAACTACACAAGCTGACCAGCAAATAGAACAAACGTACATTTTCATGTAATTTTTGCACAACCCAAGCACGGGCAATAAGACTCAGTCGGCGATGCAGCGAGTACTCAGCCGGCGCACTCGACGGGCACCTGGATGCTGGCAAGCCATGCGTGCTTCTTGTCCATCTGTCTGTGAATACCAGAACACCGACTGCGGCCATCGTGAAGAACGGAGCTCGTGCGAAGGCGGGCCGGTGTCACACACATGGAAGCTATGAGTATAAGCGAGGACGGAGGGCGACGAGGTGTGGACAAGTGAGCCAGGGCGCCAAAATAACGGACAGTTGTGAAGCTGAAGTTTGGTGTCGAAAGTACTCGTAGTGTCGTGAGAGATTTCGTGTAAGTCGTAATCGGGGTAATATCGAGCGTGGAAGTTGAGGGGTCTTTCTTGTTCGGTTCGAGACTATCGAATGCGACGTGGTTGCAAAGTCGGAGGTGTTGTCGGAGTTGATGAAGTGTTAAGGTAATGACGCGCTAGTAAAGGGAAAAAAGGTCGTTTGGTTGAAAAGACGAAGAATTGAGATGTTGTAGAGTCAAAGGAGCGTAGAAGAATAACTCCCAGGGTAATCGATTAAACAAACCCTGGGCGACTAACTGCCTTTTTCGCCAACCACCCCCAGTCGTCGGATCGTCGTTGGGTCTGTTGGTTACTTTTCGGGGTCTTGGGTTGCGCGCTGCGTAAATAAATGAGCTTCAACTCAAAAATGACGACCCTCAGCCACTCCATGCAAGGTCAAAACTCCAAATGAATTCTCTCGAATATAGGAAAGATCCGATGTAAAGGGGAATAAAGGAGGGGGAGAATTCACGGTGACGAGGAGTAAATGATTTGCAGGACATGCATGGCAAAGCAAAGCAAGGGAAGGAAGGAAGAAGGGCAGGGCAGGTCGGGTCGGTAATAGGTCCCATACAATACTTACCTTTTGCGCTTCAGGCCAAGACAAATT
Organism: Fusarium sp. NRRL 53497; assembly: GCA_013184445.1. Taxonomy (NCBI): domain Eukaryota; kingdom Fungi; phylum Ascomycota; class Sordariomycetes; order Hypocreales; family Nectriaceae; genus Fusarium; species Fusarium sp. NRRL 53497. The sequence goes on along the minus strand of JABCJZ010000261.1, from coordinate 22,520 downwards.
GGTTGAGCTGGGGCCAATGACGCCAGTTTTGGTTGTTCAGATCGTCGGCGGGCGAATTGCTCAGATGTTGTACTTGTGAAGACGGCTGTTTAATGGGTAGAATCAATGGAATGGACAGGGTTCAGCGTCCAATGTCGATGTGCAGCCAGGCAAAAAAGGCGGGCAAACGCGGGAACAGGACAGGGAAACCAACGCGACAAAGACAGCGAGAGATGTCAACTTAGTTGGTGCTTAAAGCAGGGGGACGTGCCCTTCTTTTTTTCTCATCGCCTACGTAGGTACTGTACTCACTTAATGCGCAATAAACACGCCGCCACGGGATCTAGAAGGAATTCAAGGATAAGAACCTTAGTAGCGTCATCTAGATGAGATGGGCTGACAGAGACATCCCAGTTCTTCTCGGCTCATATAACTGAGTAAGTATATATTCACTGTTCATTTCGAAGTGTACAAGTCAAGGTACTCTGTATGCTCAAACAGTTTGTTCCATCAATTACCCAAACACTGATACCAGCCAATGTTGACCGTACATCACTATCACAATCACCAGACCCCAATGCCCATCCTGCCATACCAAACTGCACCCTCCTCTCAAAGTCCTACACACCCACTCACTGTTCCCTTGAGAACCCGTGCCACTTGAGAGAGGAAATCCTTTCAAGCCTCGACTCTATTCCAGTCATTTTCTAGGTCAACGACGTCAACTTGTGTACTCATTAACAAGACAACCTCGACCATCACTACAGGTAAACATCATTTGTCGTGTTATTGCACATGCACGTACGATCCACTCGATCCAGGTCAACCAACCACACAAGAGCCCGTTGATGCTGATGCAGGTCTGCAAGGTCAGGCCGCTGCACAACTCGTGGTTGGATCAGATCCCTCGAGGTACATGTTGGTGAAGCCCAATGGCCTGCCAGCTTCTCGTCGACCCAGCCACCCGAATCTCACATGTGCATTCCACTAATTAGAGGGTCAGGATTCTGAAAAAGAAGGGTCGCAATGCCTGAAACCACCTTTACAGTACATATGCGCGCCCAATACTGGATTGGATGCTTCCCGCGACTGGGATATGTCTTCCATCTTTCTACAGTACCGGTTATAACCTCCCACTAGAAATTGTATGCTTCTTTGACTTGCTACCCCAACAAGAGAGGTAGGTACAGTAAGAAAAGAGGTTGACTCATGAGTTGCGCAAAGACTTTCATCGACCCTCTCTATTTTTACTCGGGCTCACGGATCGTGCTACATCAAAACCCAGCAGACGATAGTCTTGTCATTCGATCTCTGTGACATCACGCGGCCAATGGATATTCACTCTGAGACAAGGTGTGGCATTTCTCGTTACTTACTTTGAGGGGCACACGATATGTCTCACTAGGACAACTTGAGTTCCTTTTACATGTCCTCTTGAAAATGGAGAATGGGGCCAACACATGTGGTGCATAGTGCGTACCACTCCCTACAGAAAGGTAAGGTAAGGCTATCAGCTCCTTGAGACTGAGGTAAACGTCCCGTTCCCGTTCCCGTTCCCCGCGTCTTGTCATCCAGATTCAGGTTGGCTTCCATTTCCTCAGCCTTGGACAACTTTTGTGGGACTTCCTGTGACATCCGGTTTCCACAACGACCACTTTCAGCGTTAAACAGATCACCAGGCTGCTCTCACTCTGGACTCCTGGAGTCTGGACTAACTAACAGCGAGTGGAGGAGCGGGTGTGGAATGGCCCGAGGGAGACAAGGTTGAGAAAGCGCGTACGAGTTAACCTTTACAATGGAACGCAGTCCCTGTACTCGATACGAAGTTCAATGGTCGTCCACACGCTTTGTGTTGAGGTATTTTCTACGACATTCTGGGGGATATTGACAACCAGAGTCTTCACAGTCCCACAAAGTAGTGAAAGCACCACAAGGATGCTGCAGATGCCCCTCCAAGTCCCTGCGCTTGCTGCAAGACCTTAGCTCTGTGCATCATCCCAGGCTAGAACTTGTCTCGAATAGGCATCGCCAAACCTTCACCGCCTCCAGGACCCGTCCCTACGCCGTGCCATGCGCCGAAACCTCGTTCAAAAAGCCCACAGACTCAATGCCGCCTGCTCCATAGGAACCGGGATCGACGACGACGACAGCGACGTGGCCGTCCTGGACGTGGACAATGAAAGTGGACGTGGACCATCAAGTTGAGTTGACGGGGCAGTTTTCATGCAACACATGTCAACTTAACGGTTCAGATGGATGGACGTCTCCGCATAAAAGCAGCGAAACAGGAGAAATTGCTTCCACATACAGCCCAACGTCTTTGAGGCGGTCAGACCTGATAGCAGCCGCCATTGTCAACAGAAAAATCAACCGGTGGAACTTGAAATATGAAGGAAATAAGAATTGAGAGAAAGAAGGCAACCATGGCGCCGCATGGCCATGGATATTTATCGCCTGTTCTGATTCTGCCCGAGTTGACCGATCTAAATCTTTCCCAAAGACTGGGCAAGGAATAAGCTGGCATTTTAGCGACTTGGCCACGAGTTGCCATCCCGATGTAGTACTCTGCATCCGGACTCTGGCATCAATCATGTGCAGCAAGAGACGGTGCTACCGTATGTGAGTATGATGATATTCATAGAACACCTTCGGTTCCTGACTACGATAGCTGCAGGCAAGTCACCCGAGCCGAGATAGGTTCTGCACCTCAGTTGACCTAATCTAACCCAACCCAGGAAGTTGTCTTAGACTTGGCTTACTGCAACACTGCTCACAGTCAAAGCTTATTAGTCTTGTCTACTACCGGTGACAATGCGAGTTTATTCTTAGACCTAACCTGCAAGACGGGCCGCAGTTCCATATGTATGTCTCCCGTCTCATCTTGGCCTGAGACTGAGAACCTCGTGCAACTCAGTTACACAGTAGATCTACTCCGGAGCCGACTGGCATGTAGAAACTGAAGGCTCTGAGTAACGCCTCCGCACTCTTCATATGATGCAGCCAACGGAATTGAAGAGTTCCTCGCGTCTAACCTGTGACAGGTACTGTATCCGTACGGTCGGCCAACTGCCGGATCGGGCCGTGAAGAATTGATGCCGACCGTTAACTCTGTGGTCTGGACTGAAGCACGTGATTCTCTGGACCAAAAGATTGACAGGGCGATGCCCATTATGGTTTGTTCTTGTCGGCCAAGTCAGCCGTCGTCCGTGCTCCGGAATTGGCTGCAACACAACACAGCATCTAATCTTGGGCCTCACCCTTTCAGTTTAAGGGTATGACCTTGCCTCCTCCTCTTCGGGGGAGGCTCTCTTATTCTGGCAGGTGGCTGACGGACCACTGAAGCAAAGCAGCCGGGCAAGCGCCTCAATATGGAGACAAGCTGGAGGTATACTGTAGTCTGTAGCTCCCTGAAGAACACATGTAAGGTATTCCAAATACTGAACTGTAGAAGTGTTAATTGAGGTGCCGAGGTGGGTGTGGATGCTCCAACCTTAACTTAGGTAATTAATTAATTAGACATTTCGTCGAGGGTCTTGAGATATCACACAATACCTTACCTACTTCACATATGTCAAAGCGGCAGTTGCCCATCACAAACGGGGTACTCGGAAAATAGCAAGTTGGAGCTTACTTTTCCATTCCACATCATTGACAACTTTTCAGCTTCACATCTCTCCATTCGTCTTCACTATTCCTCCTCTTTCCTATCTCTTAACCCCATATCCGTCTACTCACTGTAACAAGCGAGCCCCTCAGCCACCATATGTCCCCGCCCTAGGTACTACTATACGGTGCAGGTACAGTATATTTTTATCCCTTCAGCCACCATTTGGTTTAGCCTCAACTCAACTCAAACGCAACTTAAGTTACCTACCCTGCCCAACTCAACCAACGCAACGCAATATCACCCCGTCCTCTTTACTTAATCCTCCCACTCTCGCTCACGTACTCACAAGAAGAAAGAGTGTGAGGTGCAAGGGCTGTGAGACTCAGTGCTGACTGCTCTTGTTTCCGATACGCGCGGGCGCCTATTCGCTTCTCAACTCCCGTGGTGCAGTGCATGGAAGCGCAGTGCATGGCATACCTAGCACATCCGCTCTACTCCGCTTGTCGTCGGATTGAATCTCCGATTCATGTGAACAAAGATTCCGGAAAGGAGATTGAAGCACTTTCTGTGAGGCGCAGACTTTGATTTATTCTCCGTTTTCTCTTCTCGGCTATCTTTTTGTTCTTTTGAATATCAGAATCCTGTTCGACTAACACACCCCCGTCTTACATGCTGCAGTGGGGAAGTTGATTGAGCCGTTGCGAAGAATACTCTTCCATTCTTCTTTGCTGCTGTCCTTCCATCCGTCTTGGCTTGCTCTCCAACTATCGCGAATGGAATAACAATCGCCAATTTCCATCGACAATCACCATGTGCGCCTTTGGATGTCTCATCAGGATAAATACCTCGACATCATTACTCTCGCCATTGCCAACTTCCTCAGACTCTAGTCACCAGTGCTGGCCAAGCTTCGTCTAACGAGACAACCCCATTCAACCACCCTACAACCTCTCACGCATTCCCTACACCCATTCAAGGGAACTCAACACCTTCCCGCATCTCCAGTTCGTTCCGCCATTCTGATAAAAGATGCGCTCCACACAACTCCTCACTATCTCCGTTCCCATACCGGGCACTCTCCCTCCCAGCGCCGTGATAGCAGCCCTACAGGCCGTCAACCCATTTGTCGCCCATCACCGGACAGTGACGAGCTTGGAAGAAGTCCAACCTGATCCGGCAGACACTGCCGATGACCCCTTCTTTGGGCCCTTTGACGACACTTTTCGTGCCTTTCAGATGCAGGAGCTTGTCAACCTCGCACCCGGTCTGGGCAAGACCATTTCTTACAAAGCCATATTTCAAGTTATTCCCGATGGCCTTCGCTCTCGGGCCAAAGCCCCTGTGGGTGTTGTCGTCCGGGCCCAGTGGACGGTGCGCCAGTTACATCATGATCGATCGCCTTCGGGTCCAATATCTCCCGCAGGGTCAGATAGCACAGCATCGGGCAGCACGGCGACAGCTGAAGGGGACGAATATGAGCTCAATGAGCAGGTTCTCCTCGAGTGCAATTCGCTTTTGATGCCTTTTATCACCGAATCATGTGCAACAGTCCATCGTGAAATTTGTGAAAATTTCATGGCGACAACGTTCAAGGAATACTTCGGGACATTCCCGATGCATTGATCCTCTATAACAAGGTTTGACCTCAATCATGATTCCATGATAGGAGGTGATCATGAAAGGCTAGGCTGGGCTCAAATGGTGGGGGAGAAGAAATGAAATCAAGGGGGTTCTTGCAAGGCGTTGGTATTGTCATTCTTCGGTTCGGAGTCATTTATAACATTTTCATCCCTAGTTATTACAAAGATATCCAAAGAGGAGGGCTTTCATAAGTCAAGGCTGATCAAAGGCAATGAGTGATCAGTTAGGGGATGGGGAAATCTAGACGTTGGTATAGGCCATAGTGTCTGCATAGATGTCACCAATTGCTAATTGCGTGTTTTCAAGCGATCTATATGTTAATTATGCTTCGTGGCGTAAGAGATGATAAGTTGCGTTGGCACCTAGAGATTGGCTCCATCCAGATCAAGAAACGATAGAAAAACACAGCTGATATAAGAGCAAGATTGCAGCATACAATTCGAGAAATGCACAGCAAGCACAACAAGAGACGCAATTCATCAAAGTAAGAAAACAGACTCAGTTTGGTATCTATGCGCGTACCGTCTATACCCAACCACTCCCCAAAAGAATCAAAAAGTCACCCTATCCAATTGTATAACCGTAGTGATATAGTAACCACACGCCGTCTAATGGCGCCCAAAGGATATCCATGATGCTGAAAACCCGATCTCCCTCGAAAGGGGAGAGAAAAGAGGTAGAGAGGGGGGAAAGGGGAAAGGGGAAAAGAAACGCTGTTAACAAAAGTCTCAAAAATCATCGTGAGGTGTATGTAACAAAAAGAAGGAAAAGACATTGATCACGTCAACAGGACATCATCTCTTGATGAGTAGGGCCTTGCTACCTCCCTCCGAAATCACTCGCGTATCCCATTTCCCCAAAGCCTTGGCTCATGCCACCCTCGCCAAACCCTGTGCCAGGACCACTCACATATCCGCCATCTTCATTTTCGTCGTAGTCACTGGCATCAAACGATGAACGACCACTGACTTCATCATCCATACCGGTATTCACATCAGGTGTAGACCAATTCAACTGAGCCAATGCGGGATACTGGGCCAAGAGAGCCGCCGGGAGCATATGGTTGCCCGAAGGATCCATGGGATAGACAGGGCCATCCATTGGCATATTGGATGCAACAGCCATGCTTTGTGCCATGTTCTGTTGCATGCGTTGTTCTTGCCAGAGTCTTTGCCGTTCCATCATTTCTTCATCCAACAAAGGCTTAATGCAGATACGGCCAGCCTCGGATCGAAAATGACGTCCCAGAGCATCGGCACGAGCAAATCTTCTGCCACAGCCCCATTGGCCTCCAACCTTGAGATCACCTTTGCATACGAATTTCTTCTCGCCCGAGTGAAGACTCTCGTGTCGCTTGCGATCGTGTTGTCTAGCAAAGGCCTTTCCGCACACTGTGCACACAAACGGACGCTCATCCGTGTGAGTTCTCAGGTGTGAACGCAAGTTATAAGCACGGGTAAATCGCTTGGGACACAATGTACATTGGAAGGTAGCGGGGTGCTTCTGAACACGCTTGGCAGCGCCGCTGTCCTGATTGTTCTGGTACTCGGGATCTGCCAATCGCAAAGCGATAACATTGTTGGGAACCGCTGACGTGGACTGTCTTCTCCTTGAAGGCGAAGTGCCTGCTTGTCTATCCAGGGGAGATAAAGATCTAGAGTCTGCTCGCGTTCCCAAGTCGGCACCTAGGGAGGGTGAGAGGATGTTGGCATTGCCCTGGCGGCCTAGCAAGCCGCCACCGGGGTGGAAAGGATCTGTTACCGCACGAGGGCGGGATCGAGGGCGGCCTAAAATGTGTCAGGTGGTTTCAACAAGCATAATATTGGTTTCAATATACCTCTGTCTGGCGGGGTCAAGGAGTCCTGATCCATACGAGATTTGGGAGTATCAAAAGGACCTTGTTTGGCATTTGTAGGTGCGAAATCGATGTTAATCGCAGGAGGTGCCATTGACGACAAGTCGGCGCCTGAAGGCTGGAGGCTAGGGAAAGCCTCAACGGGCGCTGAGACGTCGGCATAGGTAGAGGGCACTCCATATGAGTTGTGAGGGCCTGCCAAACCAAAGCTGTTTTGATTCAACTGGTTCAAGTCGGGCATCTGCTGAGGAACAATGCGGGGGCTAATCGCGGGACTATGAGAAGGACTACGGCCCTGGTGTCCAGGACTTCCACCGACCTGGGGGTCAGAGAGACTAAAGTTACCCATGCTCAACACCTCCTGGTATAGACCGCCATCGGAAGGACGATGGGCAGGTGAATGCCCGCCGATATCAGCTTCGAAAGACTCAGCGCTAACGAGGTTGGGCGATGGAGCAACCGACGAGACGTCCGAGTACTCGGATGGTGTACGACGGTGGCCCTGAAACTGAGGCTGATTCCAATCAGCTATTTGGTTCGGTAGCAGAGCGTCTCCAGGGCCGAGCGAAGCATGTCGCGAATGGCTTGGTGGGGAGGAGAACTGGTGCTGGTTAAAGGCGGGTGACTGGTGAGCGGAACCAGATTGCTGAGGATCGTGCTGGAAGAGGTGAGGAGGGGTAGGCGAGTGATGCGCCATGGTATTCATGTCGTTATGATTGAGCGTAGACTGGTCGAACAAGGGGGCGTTGAACTGGTCTCCCGGACCGCTGGTATTCGGGAAAAGAGAGAAGTCGTTATCGTTAAGGTTAGGCGACAGGTAAGCTGCCTGACCTTGGGTGTTGAAGGGTAGCGAAGTGTCGGAGCTGGTAGGCTGCTGGCCAAATGAAGCGGTGTTGTTGGGATCAAGAATAGCGGGGTCGGACAGGTTGGCTTGGCCAAAAGAGTTGTTCTGTTGTTGCTGGTGTTGATGCGCAGGAGGAAGAAAAGAAGGTGATTGCTGAGGGCTTAAGAAACCCGAATTATTGAAGGCTTCGTAAGACTGTTGAGCGGACTGATCGAGGGTGAGTCCGAGACCGACGGATGGATCGTTAGACTGATAGGGTGTCGGCGACGGGGAGTGCGAATGGTTTATATGAGGCTGTTGATGGCCAGCCGAAGGCGACCGGCCTCGTTGAGCTTGCTGATCCATGATGTTGCCGAGTTTAGAAGCAGACGAAGTACTGTGCTGTACTGTAGACGAGGCAGACTTTGGAGTCAGCCTTCAGGCACCGTGGCGATGCCGGGGGCTGTGCGCTCACAGAGTGATGCAATGGGCCGGGGACTGTCCTATCACGGCGGCGGACGCGTGGAAGGGGTTGGGAAGCACGTAGTTGGAGCGGGATCGGGATAGTTTGAAGTAGATGGATGCGACGCGTAAATTAGCGGTATTGTTTTGCGTATAACGATAATGGTCGGAGGTGTTGTGCGGGATGTAGGTGCAGATGATGGTGGAGATGAGTTGCTTGGGTTGCGGTGGGATGCGGTGCGGCGGGTATTGTACCTACTGTGATCTGTCGCACACCGTAACAGCGCAAAATAATGCAAGCGAAAGCGACAAGATCAAGGGCGGTAAAATTAAGGTAGGTTGGTCAGTGTCTCGGGGATAGTAACAGCTAAAGTATAGCGCCAAGACCTCGACAAATTGAGTTACTTTGTGAGATTCCGCTCCAAGTGAGCTTCTCTGAAGAGCGGGATGAGGGATGAAAGCTGGGCGGCTACGCAAGGGAGGTGAGTAGGTGAGGTAAGGGTGTGATGTGGTGTGCCTTTCAGGTTCTTTGATTTCTCTGTGGCTGGTCCTTTTTCATCCAGAATTCCAATAGAAGCCCAAACAAACAGAATGGGACGGGGTAGATCGACTGTACAGGCGTCTAAACGCACAAGATCCCCTCCATAAGGTAGGAAATGTAATGCCGTAGGTTTATGTAGGGCCAGAGTGGTGCGGAGGCTGTGCAGAGACACGTTGAACGAATGGGACGTCAAGCTAAAGTACCTAGGGTACCTGAAGTAAGGTACGATAGCTTTGCGAATCGTCAAGTACCGAGGTTTGCTAATTTTAACAATGTTTGGGATCGTTTGATCTGTTGGAAGCGAGGCAGACTCGCTCTCCAGGTTGATGTAAATCGTGATATCGCTAAATCGACACGGGGAAGGGTATTAATGGTGTTGTATTATAGAGATGAGGAGAGATGAATAATGGAGGTAAGAGGGAAATGAACACAATGCAGCTTATCCGATAACATGAATCAAGTCTACGGCCTCGATAACTCTTATAGGACTCGGAACCCCAGATGTTACTCTCATCCGTCGGTTCATTACTGATTTATCTACGGATATCAACGTCTGTTGTATAAAGCTATTGGGTACTGAACTCATTGAATCAATGCTTAATATCGCGGATTGGGTCCACCGCCCGTGTCCCAACATGTGTCCCGCTCGTTTGGGATGGGATTGGTGGCTCTTGGTAAATGAGCATCAGCACTATCTAAACATTTAACTTACCACATCAAGTAGCGGCACTTTTGCATGTGGAAAACGACATCCAAGATTCCAAGACTGAGTGGTTACAGCGCTCTTTTCTTTGTTGTAACTATCCGTATCATTCAGTTCTACGGATAACCCATAAGATCTGTGTTATTCAGTTTGAGTCTATGTAGTAATCAGCCATGCCTCACTTGATTACACACCACAAGGTTATTCCATTAAAGACGATCCTGTTATTAGGGTTTTCGCTAGACAGGAAACCGCCGGATTTAGTGAACCTTGTAATCGTTCTCTATTCTGTTAGATGCAGGTTTCAGTTGCTTATAGCATGGCTGCAAAGGAACATGAATCACATTTCAGCCCTATTTTACTTGATGTCATTCGTGGCCTTATTCATTACTCATTTATTAGTGAGTTAACATCACATTGCAGATATGTCAGGCATATTAGCAGCCAGATACAGAGTACATTCCACTCAATGGCTGGTACGTGCTTGGAATTCTGCAGTAGAAATATTGATATACGTACTACAAACAGTCGAATGATTGTGCTAACCGTAACAAGCACGTAGCACAATCGTCAGAGCTTTTAATAGATCATCACTGTCTGACTTGTCCCTGGATCGTCATCAGCCATGCACACTATGCACTGCCTCTGGAAGATGTGATGCTTCTAGCGCTAATCTGAGTCCCCAGACAGAAAATGGCCAAACAAGACCCAAAAGGTGTCTGGTGAAGAGGCTGGCATGTTCATGTTGGCGAAGTAACTCAGTGGAGAAGAGTCTAAAACAAGATCATCAGGTTTGTAATGCAATATCCATGTTTTTTATCATGACTTATTCGCGCAAAGAGTATCCAAAACACTCAATAATGCCAGAACAAAGTACGTACATCCCACTTACACCGCCCCCAGCTTTACACGCGGCTCACGATCCGACCCCACAATCCAAGGCTGTGTTCTTTTTCCTCGCGTCAGAGCCAGAGAAATGGCTTGCGTGACAACAGAAACATATGTAAGCTAGCCTATGCATTGATACAGTCGTGACATCAGTTTCAGCTTATCACCCTACTCCTGCGTTCCTAGGTGACAGCCGACTGTTCCTTTGCGTTTGAGGATCCTCGCAAGGCAGATTTCGATTTGGTGAAGCGGTCCGCACCGGAGAAAAAGAAGCTTATTGACTAACCTAATAAACTAACACTGCGTGTTTCCACTTTGCCTGAATAGGCAGGGAGCTCGAGATGCGAAATTGAGGCGCAAAGGAGTTGAAAGTAATGCGGATATTCTTCAAATTATTTTTTACGTATTATCAGGTATAATACGAAGTAATTATTGCATTTATATACCTATTGTGAGTTAGTAACACTCTTCAAAGATTCTGGTGGTGGTTCAGAGTATGATCTTCCTGGCTTATCCATGTCCATGTTCATCTTCACATTCGCATGCCTTTTGCTTGTATTCAAGTAATCCAATTTTATTACCACTGGAATATGGTTCTTATCAGCCATCTAGTTTTCATGCTCCAAAGTCTATCGAGAGTAGGGATTCCATGCCCCAAGCGCCATCAAATATCCATATGTATGAGAAAAGATAACAATAAACTCCTTGTTGGGGTCTTGAAATGCCATTTCCCAGTGGTATCATAAACAATCAATCCGAAATAGCAATACTGAAAACTCCTCTATCCATCTTTCAAACAAATGAAATAACTTTTTGTACAAGCTCGCGTTATATAACGAGGGATCTTCTACCAGTGTCGGTGGTTGTTGTCACTTTGTGACCATCATCCTTAGATGACTTCGACTCGATCGTAGCCAGTGGGCTTCAGCGCAGGCTTGGGTGGCTCACGATCCTTGTACTCGCTGACAAATGGGTTGGGATCCTCGGTCTGATCGAGGTTACCGAGTGTGTGGTTAACTCCTCGATGTGTTGCTTCATCAGCTCTGATGTAAAGGATCAAGTTCTTCATCGTATGGTGTTCCTTTGGCATCTTCCAATACTGAAGAGACATTCTTGTTAGGTACTCGTATGATCATAGGGTGCTCACAATACTCACCTGGATAGCAATGTCAGGAATCTGGAACTTGGGGTCACTCCACTTGGGTAAGTTGCCGTCTTCAATCTCCTTGATACAACGAGTATAGGTATGAACTGCCTCTTCCTCGAGGTATCCGACAAATCGGTGGACGATCTTGGGTGAGATGAGATACGAGACGAAAAGACTGTTGAAGAAGACTCCCTGGGCACCGATGATCATCATCTTCATGAACCAGCCAGGCTCACACATCTTCATGAAAGTCAAAAGATGCATTCGCTCGTTGTAACTCTCCTCGAGGAGTGTTTCGATCCAGCCATTATCTCGCTTCATGCGTCGAAGACTGCCGAGATGTCGCAGCATGCCTCCGACCATGCCTGGAACTCCAGCAACGCTTTCGAGGAAGATGAATCGGATCAACTTTTCCATGTTAGCCTGTGTTCTCAGGATTCATTGCGCACATTGGATAGGTGCTTACCCATTGAGCCTCGGTAAGTGGCTTCTGAGCCGCAATCGCGGTAGTTGGCTTGGTCTTGTCGGACTTCTGTTCACGGTCCATGCCGGTAGCTTTGTCCATGCAGTACCTGGCAAAACGGACAATCTTCCAGGCTGTATAGTCACCAACGGTCTTGGGAGGTCTATGAGCAGGCTCAACAGCCAGCATCTCATCGTATGTGTAACCTTCGTGTGGCCATGCTGGCTTGGTCGTCTGGATATGCGGTGTCTCCTTGACAGGGAAGAAATCACGAAGCTGGTTGGTGGGTGTCGATGAGAAGAGTCGATGTTGCTGAGAAGCAGCGTAACCGACCCGAAAAGCGGCAGGAGTTCTTGCGAGGGATGAGGTGGAAGATACAGTTCGAACAAGGCCAAGAGCTGCAGCCTTTGCGGCCTGCTTCGAAGCTTGGCTGTGCTGAAGCTGAGTCGACAACATAAGGATGGTTAAGACTCTTGATGTCTTGGGTCTAAGTATGTGTAGCAGATGTCTGCTTAGTATTTTTGATAAAGAAGAAGACTGTTTGATAAAGAAGATATGATAATAGTGTTTTCTGCCTGAGGTGATCCAGCTGGACTTTTATATATCCTCCAGAGATAAGCCTACAGAGAGGCGTGTCTGCATGTCAGACACCATTCCCATACATACCCCCTCGGGTCCAATCGAGAGCGAGCAAACTCTATCTCTGGATGAGCAAGATTTCTAATTACCGTATCAATTCGGCTGCAAAATCGCTGACCGGAGACGTTACGAGGACAAAGCTTACTCACGAAGACAGACCGGGAGATGCGTCAAGGTGAGCGGCGTATGCGGCACACCGTGGCCGCCGCTAAATAAAACTGGGCCCAAATGTCTAAGTCTAACCCAGCCAGGTCGTACAGACGAGCGGTGTTTGTCAGTTATGACGGTCCGCAGTGGCCCAAGCAATCGGGCCAAGCAGTCGAAGCGCTAGAAAGGAGTTCCCGAAGGCTAAATCGGGAACATAACAAAGGTTGATCAGTGGTTGCGGCTCAAAAGCTACGCTGCCACGTGAGAGCCGTTCATCGGGAGGACTCGGATGTTGACACGAAGCGGAAATCAGTAATTCTGGCTTAGGAATCACTCACGATCTGACATCAATGAAGAGGCTGATGGCACGTGCTACAAACGGTCCTATTATTTTAATAACTGTCAAAACTTGCTCACTTGAGTTAGGGGATTTCTTTAAACACCGAGTCGATGCGGATCTGTTCAGCTGATATCGGGATTTCTCGATATTGAGACTATACAGCAAATATTATCCCTTGGCCTGACAACCCAAGAGAAGGACCTTTTCGGAATGCTAAGGAGTAGCTATTGGGTGAGTCAGTTAGTGGTGATGGTCATCTGCTCGTGATTATCTTCGTGTAATCGGAGATGCTGGAGATATTGGCTTACACCAACGCCTCATGATCCCGTGCCAGTAAGACAAGGGTTCAACTTTGACGACGAAGCCGTTTCTCCCCTAGCAAGATAATATAATTATATTCATGATGTGGAGGAGTTTCAATTGCCTGATGTGAGCAACTGATGAATCATTTTATACTAAACTTCGAGGGATATGTATGATCACAAGCACGGTTGATGTAACTAACTGGAACACTCGGACATTCTTGTCTAACAGCCCGAATATCATATAATATGGGTAGATTTTACTTTGGGTCATGAGATTCGACGTACCGTAATTGTCTCGAGAACATCAAAGATGGGGAATCGAATTACTGGAGTGGCTCATACAGGACGGCTTCATTTGTAGTTCCGCCAGCAGACAAACAACGCAAGATCGTTTGTGACTTCATAAAATATAGAATAAGAGCATGACTCACAGCATATTCGAGAGCAGAAGAATATGAGCCCAATTTATTAAAATACTCGAACACGCAAGACACCAATTAGACTACCTGGGTACTACTGAGATGGACTACATAATATACTTATCAGTGGTACCGGGTAGGTGTCCTCGGAATGCTACGCTTGGAACACTAAGACACTGGTATATTGATGAACTACAAACTAAGGAGAGAAAATGACTGGGAAGCCTTACTGATCACGTAATTGAGCCAATACCAGTAGACGGCTCTGTTATTGGAATGTCGTGGATAACGGCCTAGTTCATAAACTACTTGGGCGGTTTCAGTAGAGTGGTTATATTAACGAGATATAACCAGATTTACGTAGAAGCTATCAATATAAAAGACAACTTGAACAGTCCTTAATGATGAGCCATAAGCTCAAAGGAGAAAATCACCCAACTTCATTACGCAGCCATTTGTTGAAATGGTCGAGGTATCATGACTGACGTCAAGTTTTGGGAGCAAAAAATGCGCCAAAAAATTCGACCAGACTTTGCGCTAGTTGAAAAAAAAATGCCCCTCCTTCAGATCGACTACCCCTCCATCCCACCTTGAAAGTTGGTTGGGTCTTACTAGGAGCAAAGACTTTATGCCTGACGAGAAAATTTACCTTTGTCTGATACTTTGATATGAAGTTGTAAATTCTAATTAGCAGGGCACTGGAAAAGTAGTAGTATATAGCAAATATTCAATCAAGTTGAACTCTGATCGAAACCGCTTTATTCAGCTCACGTCCTCCCTTCTTGATCTCTTGTTTTGTTCCTTGCTTTCAAGATCCATCCTCGACCCGTTTTGTACCGCAGCATCAAACACCCACCCACACACTCGCACAACTCACACAAAACTTCCCCTTAACACATCTGCACGCCCCAAAACTCAACTGCAACCTCGACTCTATCAACCACCAAATAAGATACCATACTGTGCAGTCAGAAATCGACATCATGCCTCCTAAGAAGTGGGGTACGTGACAACTTCCAAATCTTCCTTCTGGATACCTTACCCAGATTGTTGTGATGTCTTATCGCCAATATGGACTTTTGCGGGGTTGTTCGGCTCGCTTGTCCGACAAGAAACGTCATGGAAGAACATCTTTGCTAACGAGCGCATATATAGACGATGAGGAGAGCGACGATAGCAGCTCCTCCGGCTCTCCTGTAGTTGGTGCCGCCGCCGCAGCCGCAGCTTCTCGCCGGAAGTTTGACGATGAAGAGGACGATAGCGATGTAAGTCTTTGCCTCGAAACTCACCCTGCATCTTCGACTCTCATATGCCTGACACGACTTTCAACAGGTGCTAGATTCATGGGATGCCGACGAGGACTCCGAGGCCGAGCGTGAGAAGGAACGAAAGACCGCCGAGGCTAAGAAGAAGGCTGCCGCCGATGCCGCTGCAGCTAAGAAGCCCAAGGGTCAGCGTATTGCTGAACACCAGGCTGAGCGTGCTCAGCAGCGAGCCGAGGCCGCCGATGTGGAGGAATACGAGGAGACTGAGGCTGAGAAGCGCGAGCGACTCCGACGCACCGAACAGGAGGCCGATCTCGCACACGCCGCTGATATGTTTGGAGATATTGGAATCAGCGCTGGTCGTGCCAAGTCTCGCCCTGCTACTGTCGTTGTCGACTCTAACGACCCTACCAAGACCATCGACATCTCCAAGCTGCCTCTCTTCCAGCCCAAGACCAAGGCCCAGTTCGAGACACTCCGCACCTCTCTGACCCCCGTCATCTCAGCCAACTCTAAGAACGCCCACTACAGTCTGTTCCTTCAGGACTTCGCAAAGGCCCTTGCCAAGGACATGCCCAGTGAGCAGATCAAGAAGCTCGCCAGTACCATGACTGCCCTGGGTAACGAGAAGATGCGAGAGGAGAAGGCCGCCGACAAGGGCGGCAAGAAGACAAAGGCTGCCAAAACGAAGACATCTCTTGTTACTGGCCGTGCTAATGCCGCGGACACTACCACTTACGACGATGCCGGTGATTTCGGAGAGTGAGTATTCGCCCGATATTCGACAAGAAAAGTGTACTGACTCCATCCAGTGATGACTTTATGTGAAGCGGTTTTTAAAAACACATTGATGGGAGCTTCAGCCTCCGTGCCCCTACCCACCGCTTCCCGCTTTAACTTAATACGTCCTTGATCACGCCTAAAGAGTTGACCTCTTCGCCCGACATGGCGAACTTCTGGCATGCCGTCAACGAAAATTCCACACTGTCTTCACGGCGCGTTGCCACGAAATCCCTCTGGGTGCTCGAATAGGACAAGGACAGTTGAGCAAGGATGGTGCACGATGGGGAAAAGCGTTGCATTAGACATAAAAGCTGGTTAATGAGCGGAAGAGTAGAGGGCGCCAAGGATCATATACAGGAATGATGGCGGAACAGGTTCACATCAGCGTCATTTGGGCTCTTAGAATACTCCACATGGGCTTAGTAGATGGAATTTGTTTTAACGAACTATGGCATGGATTTGTTAGGTCCGTGTTGGTTAGTGTCTTGATTCTCGACAACTCGGTAGATGAAAGGTAGAAGGCACCATACATGGCATTGACAGAATGGAGCCAAGTCAAGTTGGTCCGTATAGCTCATAGATCATGTTCATTCATATACCGGTGGCTATTTATGCTATTTTGTGTTTAATGAACATTACCAGTATGGCAAGGGTATCTTATCAGCCACCCGCCCATCATGTTGCTCCCAAAAGCGATTAAGGAGTAGAGTAGAATCATAGACGAGGTCTTGTCGTTTATATGTAAAAACCCACCAACGCCAATAAAGGTCAGCCGTGCCATAAAAGTACCAATCCTGAACGCCTTCGTTGCCCTTCTTTTACACAGATCATTGTTCTCAAACAACGCCCATAAAATATACAAAGCTGCGCATGTATCGTTACTCAACCCGCATGCTCTGAGGAATAGTGGCGAGCTTATTCGAGCATCAATAGGAGCAGTCTCCGGCTGCTCATACCACATTGCCCGCCATACCCATAAAGAGAGCATGGACAGCAAGCGACAAGGTCCAGAAACCAACCTTCTTGAACCGCCGAACACGGCTCTGCTGGTTTTCCACGTCGTTCGCAAATGCATCATATGTCTCCGCTGACATATCGTTCATTAGACCACAGTCAAAGATGGACCAGCTGCCTTCAAAATCACTAGCTCGCTTCACGATACGGCAGTTGATAGGAATATACGTCTTCTTGGCGTTGATGTAAGCCACAATAGGTCGGACTAGTGCCTGATTCACATAAGACATGTCCTTGGTGAAGAGAGGCACTGCAGCTTTGACATCGTTCATGGAGATCCGCAGGTCCATAATTAGGTAACGACGGTCGTCCTCGCTTATTTGTGATTCGTCGGCTGGCTTGTCGCCGTGAATATCGCCGACCCAGTCCGATAGGTGTCCCGATGTAAGAAGAACAGGACCTTGTTCTTGTATATTGCGCATGAAGCGATGCCTGTTTGTGTCGACTATTTCTTCGAGCTGGTCATAGAAATCGGCCATGACCTTCGTAATGCTCTCATCGCAGTCAGCAGGGAACATGACATCAGAAACGATATCAACATTTCCCTCATAAATCCAACCAAAAGGCCCCTCGACACCACGGTTAAGATGGTCTATCTTCAGCCCATCAATCCGGAGTCGGCTGAACTTTTTCCAGGCCTTAGGATCGCCAAAACCAACCGAAGCTTCTGGGTCACCATTGCCACTGGGCACAACGCCGTGAACTTGCCGGGGATGGATTGTGAATAGAGACCCATCATAAGACCCTGACATGTGATTAGCCGAGAGGAAGTCGTAGAAGAGCCACTGCTTGCGGAGTTGTGGCAGCTCGCAAGAGAAGATGCTGATAGAGAATGGCCGGAATCCACCGGGTTGATGAACAGTGAGTAGCAGGTCTTCCATCTTGAACTTCTCTATCTCGAAAT
This sequence comes from Fusarium sp. NRRL 53497, assembly GCA_013184445.1. Classification (NCBI taxonomy): domain Eukaryota; kingdom Fungi; phylum Ascomycota; class Sordariomycetes; order Hypocreales; family Nectriaceae; genus Fusarium; species Fusarium sp. NRRL 53497. The sequence continues at coordinate 4,595 of JABCJZ010000261.1, read as the reverse complement.
CTCCTGGTTGGTGTTTATGTCGATATGAGAGGGGGTCGACTTCTTCAACTGGCCAGGTGACTGAAGTTCGATCAATGACACCACGAACACCCTTGATCTCAACGTCCTTGAGCAAGCCCTTACCATTCCACCAATTCAAGAATGACAGCGTGACATTGACAGTTGAAAGGGTGACATCGAATTGAGTGTAGTTCCCATCGTCCTTGGTTTCAGATGCACCCAGGTCAACCTTGCGGCCAGCGGCAGCCTCAGCGGCAGCATCCGATGAGCCTTTGCTGACGGAAGAGACAGTACCCTGACCAGGCCGTCGGGAGACGAAGACATTACGGAAAGAGATAACATTATCCCGCCATTTGGGAACAATAGCAGACTCGAAGACAACGGTAACACCAGCAGACTGCGTCAGGTAGTCACCTACCCATTGAGCGAGGGTTTCTGTTTTGTGTTAGCAAAGAGTTACCCCATGCGAAACATCTATGCAATACCTTGGGCAACAACAGTGTTGATCGACAAGATGATCAAAGAGAAGAAGGTGGTTGTTCCGACAATAATCCAAGCAAGGTGACCGAAAAGAAACCAGGAAACAAAAGCACCCCATTCGTCAATATTCCACGGCCGCATACTCCTAATCGACACCCACTTTAGACGAACCTTGAGTCGCTGCCAAAAGCCGTTGGCGGCCTCGAGCAGTTCCTCTTTGGTTGGCCGATGCGGCATCCTCGGCAGGTGTAGGTAGGACATGTATGAGACTGGCTCGGAATCCGCCCCTGCATGTTCTTGTTTCCCAGGCTGAGTCGTTTGATTGGAGGCATTTTTGGTTGTTTCGTTTAATGTCGAAGCCTTGACCTTCTTCAGATCTTCAGTTGTTTTAGCTGGTGTGGGGGGAATAGTGATATCCTTGCCGCAAGAGCATTTTGATCCGTTACCCTTGCTGCTACCACTGCCACTGTAAAACCGCTGCTGCTGCCATGACCTCGATGACCAATTTGACAGGTAGGATGATTGATGAAATGAAGATTGTGTCTGTGCCGTAAGAGGAGTCATGCGCTCGGGAACAGACTTTCGAGATTGAAGGACATGGCGCAATGAAGAGCCCGGCGTGGCAGACACAATATTGTTAACGGATCGATTAAAAATGTGCCATTGTTGCTGAGTATGACTAAATCGAGTGTTGGATGGGACGGCGGGCGTCGGTAACAATGGCCATCTCCGACATATTTCTGCAACAGTACGTATGGTTATCGATGAGGACGTTGCTGGAGAAGAGTTGAAGGAGATCCCAAAGCAGCGCCCGATCAGAGAAGAGGGGATACCCTTAGCCATCATTCCAGCATCATGGTGCCTGACTAAAAGACAATACGACACCGAGAGCGTGGATATGGCGAAATACAAGCAAAAGTAGCTTCTAGTTGTAAGGTTTAAGATTGAAGCAAGATTACGAAGGAGTTGAAGTCGGAGTTAGTGAGAGACAGATTCCGTCACAGCAAATGCTAACCAAGCTGGACCTTCCATGGTTCTGGGTGGGAAAAGTCACTCCATGACGCGCCTGGCTTTTAAATGCAGCGAGCCAATCGATAAGCTGCGATAAGCCACACAAAATTTTGACCGGTGTGGTCGAAAGTCGACCAACGCCCCCACCAAAATCGACCTTCAATACCCTTTGATGTGAATTTGATTTTAACGATTTCTTTTGCGACCAGAGTACTGAGGAATACTTGCCAGGAGACATCTATTGAATCTAGGAACGAATAAACCCCATCGCCCAGCATCCTATTCGTTTATTGATTCAAGATGTCTGCACCTACCGCTTTGAAGAAGGCAGAGGATGCCCCGCCCGCTGTTGATGTGCCGCTCCCAGTTGAAGGTAAGAAAAAAATTCGGAACCGAGAGCGCCATGAAGACATTTTCTGACTACGATCCAGAAATCGACGGGGGGTTCTTATTAGATGCGCCCGATGCTATTCCTACCGATGCGGATGTTCTTGTGCCCGTAGAGGAGAGCAACGAGGATGGAATGGCTATCGATGAGGAGGGACGACCTCGATTTGCGCCCGCCAGAGACATCGTGAGACCACCCTGCGCTATCACACTGAGCATTCATGACTCTAACACTCTTCATAGGATCCCGTTACTCGGGTCGAGACCCGCAAGATCCCTATTCCCCCTCACCGAATGACACCTCTAAAACAGTCATGGACCTCCATCTATCCTCCTCTGGTCGAGCACCTCAAGCTGCAATGCCGAATGAACATCAAACGAAAGACAGTCGAGCTGAGGTCATCAAAGCACACCACTGATACTGGAGCGCTGCAGAAGGGAGAAGATTTCGTCAAGGCTTTCACCCTCGGCTTCGACGTGGATGATGCTATTGCTCTGCTACGACTCGACGACCTGTACATCCAGACCTTTGAGATCAAGGACGTGCGAACAATGCATGGCGACAGCCAGGCCCGTGCTATTGGACGAATTGCTGGAAAGGACGGAAAGACAAAGTTCGCCATCGAGAACGCCAGCAGAACCCGAATCGTTCTGGCCGACTCAAAGATTCACATCCTGGGTGGATTCAAGAACATCCACCTTGCCCGAGAGTCGGTTGTGAGCCTGATTCTTGGAAAGCCGCCTGGCAAGGTATACGGAAACCTCCGAACAGTTGCGGCGAGAATGAAGGAGCGCTTCTAAACAATGGAAGCTGATGATAGACTTGGGTTGCTACATACGGCGTTTCGGGTGGGCAGCATTATGATCTTGAATTATGTGAACAAGGGTTACTCAGTTAAAATGGGAGGCTGCCATAGCATGTCGATAAGGATAAAACATTGAGATGAATCGATTTGTCGCTTCATGGATACCCACCATTACCCACGGGCCAACAACGCATGATTGTTTCGGGCTAATTGTAGCTACTGCCAGTTGCAGTTGAAGTCAGATCATGTTGATACGCGGCGGCAATATCGCGCTCTCCAATATCAAACCACATCTCGGCCTTACAAGCATTCAGACGTCAATTTTCCACCCAGATGCGAGGGGGTGGGATGGCTCGGGTCTCTTGTTGGCTGCAGTTTCTCATGAGATGCTGATAGGCACAGACTCAGATCACTCCATCTGCATCCATGTCTATCAGAACACATCAACCTTCATCGACCGACTCTGGAGCCTTGACCGACAATTGAGTGCAGCACAACGCATTTCGGAAACAGCCTTGTGGGAATAACGTCTCCCCGAAGGAAGTAGGAACATGTTCTAGCCTGTAAGCAAGGCAATACAATAACCACTATTCAATTACACTACTGGACGGCCTTGCCGCCATGCACCATGTAAACATGCAGCCTTCCGGGACTGCGGAGGCTCGTCTCGTTTCTCGTTGCACCTCGTTAACTTGGCTCCCGATCGGGACGGGATTGTCCAACCGGAAGACGTCTTTCGAGCCGGCACGGCGAGTCTGGGGCAGCGATGCTGCGGACGACGGGCATGCTGAGCCCGCGGTGCCGGGAATCAACGGGAGCGAGACATGAGCCTAGAGGAAGTTGTATGTAATAGACTACTATACGTGGAGATGATGCTATGCACAACAACATTGCAAAGTAACAGGTGTGCATGGAGACGTAAAACGGTGGGCAGTGCTCGTCATCATACTGATTGTGATTCTCTCATGTTCTCTCATCCTCTCATCTCCTCTCGGTCTCGGTGCGGCGCTGCGTCGGCGGGCGTGAAATATGGAATGCTAAGGCGGCAAAATGTGATTTTTCCATATCGCTAGTGATGGTCCAATGCGAATGTCAATCTATCATAGGTACAGTATGCTCGACATTCACGACGACCTGGAACCCATGTCCCTTGCTGGGACCCTAGGGCGTTCTCTTGTCGGTCGTTTACAGTAATGTCGATGTCAATGGATCTCAAGGTGAGTGACGAACCATTGAGGTGGCTTCAGGCGAGGTGGGATGGCTGGATCTAGGCGATTGTGAAGCCTCGTAAAGTGGGACCTGAGGCCAGTCCAGGGGAGAATGGACCTGGACTTGGACCCCTCCTCTGGTTGAATTGGCCCAGGGTGAGATTTGTGAGATCATTTTCACCCCTCCAAGGTCAATCGGACCCCACCTCGTAGGTAATTTTTGGTGAGAGAGACATGGAAGATCGTGCAGACAGACAAGACGGGAGATGGGAGACTACGTACATCCCATACATTTCTCGTGTCGGCCGTTGACTGGGCTGGGCTTCCCATTTGAGGAGGAAGCTTTGACTTTTGGCTCTGGCTTTGACTGGATCGACAGATTTCCAGAAACCATTCATAAACACCTTGTGCTCCCCTCCTCTGGCCATCTTTTTCCCTCTCTCTTTCTTCTCTTCCATCTTCATTCCATATCCTCTTATCACTCTCATCCTCTTTTGCCATCTAGACCGGTTCTGCTGGCTTCGATTGCATCTCATACATAAACACTTTACCTAAGGTGAGCTTCCATCGAGATAAATAGTCACAGCTATTATCAATGCCCGTGCCCCTCACCTCCCTCGCCCTGAGCAATAGCAATAGCAACAGCAGAGCAAGAGACCTTGCCTGACCTTAGCTTTTGGGCTGGTCCCCCTCCCCCTCCAAC
>JABCJZ010000260.1:0-23870 GCA_013184445.1 Fusarium sp. NRRL 53497 | reverse complement strand
GGCTGGGGGGACGGAGGTGGGTAAAGCGGCTGAGTTGGTTGATTTTACGTGGGGAGATGAGCAGTGTGAGTTTTGGTGGAGGGTGTCTTCTAAGTGGGAGGACTAGATAACCACTATATACTTGGGATATAACTAAGCTCTTGTCTCAACCATACAGTAGTGCTCCATACATCGTGTGTTACGCCCGGAGAAACAAACCTCGCCTCGACTAGTTCACGTCTACCCCGTCTTTCCAAGAATAGACTCCGCTAAACCCCAGGATCAATAGCCTAGCATAACATGCATATTCATCCGGTCCCATTAATTTCTTTACGTGAAAACAGTACCAAGTGGCGGGTTGCGGAAACATCACCGAATCCGGGGTATCTAGGGTCCAAGATCAAAACAAGATCAATTGAAAATAACTACATGACATCATAAATAACTATTTAAACTAGTAAGAGTATCGGAAGTTGGGGTTCTCAAAGTCTGTGAGATCCTGCAACACGGCGTTCTCATCCTCCACAACAGGGCCCTGCTCATCGCGAAGACGGTTTCGGCGGATGAGCACAAAGCGAAGAATAAGGGCAATGACAACTTGGCCTGCGACACAGCCGATGATGAGCTTGCAGCCGGTTTGATAGATGGGTGCTTCGGAGCCGATGAAGCCGTGAGGACCGATGATGTTGCCGATGCAGTAGGCGAGGAATACAAAGGCTGTGGCCGTGGTTCGCTTAGTGTAACCACCAACGTTGGAGGCGGGCATTTGAAGAGCGACGATAAGAGCACCGACGAAAGATGCGCACTAGAAAATGTTAGCGAGAAATTACAGCCAAGGACAGTTGTGTTGAGACCTACCATGTAGTATCCAGCAAGAAGACCACCCTTGTTCGTTCGAGGAAGCTGCCAGAACAAAATCACAGCAATAAGCGTGGGCAGAAGCCAGACACACATGACGATAGTTCGAACATTCTTGAACTTGGACGCCACGAACGGACCAGTAAACATGAAGACGGCATTGCAAGCACCATAAGGAATGCCATAAGCAGTAGTCAAGAGCGCATCATGGGTGAAGCCCTTGACAATAAGCTTAGAGAAATTGGCAATTCCACCGTTGATAATCTCGTTAAGCAGCACAAAGAAGAAAAGCAGCCAGACCTGAGCATCCGTGAAGACCTCGCGAATCTGGTTCCACTTGATCTTGCGGTTGAAGACACCAGTCTTGTTGCGCGCGCTCTGAGCAATGAGCATAGCACGTTCCTCAACGGAGAAGCGCTTAGCGGTGAGGATGTTGTTGGGAAGGAAGAAGAAGAGCACGATGCCCCAGCAGATAGTGAGTCCACCGCAGAGAACGTAGATAGTCCTCCAGACATCCCATCCCTTAGCCTGACCAACGCCGAAGAAGAGAATACCGCCAAACATGGCGCCAAAGCCGTTGAAGCAGTAGAATAGACCAGCGCGAGAAGGCTGGGTCTCACGACGGAACCATTGTGAGACGATGAGCATGAAAGCGGGTGTGATGACAGCTTCGAAAGCTCCGAGGAGGAAACGGCAGATGGCCAGGCCGGTGAAGTTCTGACAGGCGGCTGTGAGGCAGAGAATGGAACCCCATGTGATGACAAAGATGCTCACGACCGTTCCGGTGGGAAGACGTTGGGTGAGATACGACGCGGGCCATTCGGCGACGAGGTAGGCAAAGTAGAAGATTGACGCCATCCAAGAGTACTCATCCGGTGTCATGCCCGTTGTCGTAAATAGATCAAAGACAGCTGAGTAGCCCAAGGCTTGCTTATCGACGTATTGAAGAAGATAAGTACCGCATAGAAGAGGCATAAGAGACCAATCGACTTTCTTGCGGAGTTTCTTAAGGGCATCTTCATCTTCCATCAACTCATTAAGACGAGAATGAGCGATGCCATGTTGCTGAAGAAAAAGCTCTGCCTCGTCGAGGTCAGTTATAGTGCCGTTTTTAATATCGGCTTCAGCATCGTCGTGTTCGAGGGGTTGGATCTTCTTCTCCACCTCGATGTCGTGAGTCTTTGAGTCTGTCATTGTGAAGGGGATTGAGTATTGGGGAAGATGATTCAGAAAAGAGATCTCATCCTAACATTGTAAAAAACAGCGGCGACGAAGCGCCCTTTTTGAACTACTCCTCGTCGAAGGTAGTGAGGGGCGATATGCGATTCATGTTTTGTTTCCCTGGTCCTGGATCCGGGGAAGCGCTAGGGTGGCAGTGGAGAATGGTGATAAGTTAGGTGGAGGACATAGATAGCGCTAGCTAGGATGGCACAAGATAGGTAGGATAGGTAGGGATGCGGGGGAATGGGCTGATGGCTATCTGCCGGGTGTGTGGTGTTTTCCCGCGGAAAACAGGCGGTGGAGAAGACGGAGGCTAGAATTGAGAGCGAAGAGGAGATAGGATGTTAGGTTTGGAGATAGTATCGGATAGAGAGATGACTTGGCGTTGGATAGGAGATAGATAGGTTGGGAATGATCAGATGATGGAGATAGTGGCTTGAAATGCGCGTCATGGGATGGATGGGCTGTTGTGTTTGAGTTGTTGTCTGAACTCTGATCTATCATGAGGAACGAGGACTAGGATACAGACTCATTACACAGCTTGAGGGTTCGGTTACTGTCGTGATCACTTTCGTGTTCAGCCAGACTAGGAAGGATACCTATCATTGTATCGTACTATCTCTTTTAGACTCCGCCAAAACACCAACACCAACACCATGCTCAGCCATCACCATCAAACCTCAGCACTCCAAACCCTCCTCCCAGCAAACCACGTCTCCTTAATCTCCGCCTTGAGCAAAGTCCTACTATCCCACTCCATATCCGCCACAACAACATCCGCCAACTTTCCAACCTCCAAACTCCCCACCCTATCATCCTGAAAAACACTCTCCGCCGCACCCTGCGATCCCGCGACAACAGCCTCACAAACACCAAGTTTAAAATGCTCATTCACAACTTCTTCACACTCTGGTTCGCGGGCGGAACGTCGCGTAGCTGCTACGTAGATGTTGTGAAGAGGATTCCACGGTGCAGTGGGACTGTCGCTTCCGAGGGCGAGAAGAGCGCCTGAGTCGGCGAATTCGCGATATGCAAAGGCGCGATCTCGTCTGTCGCCGATGAGACGTGGCCAGGCGCGGAGAATAGCTGGATCGGCGTGGACGGGTTGGATAGAAGCTGTGATGCCTAGTTTACCCAGGCGCTTCGCATCTTCAGGTGATGATACCTCGAGATGTTCAATCCTATGTCTCGCACCAGGCTTGCCATACTTCTCAAGCATATCCACCGCCATAGTAATAGCAGCGTCGCCAATGGCATGAAGAGCTATTTGGATTCCTGCATCGGCGGCTTGTTTCACAACAGGCTCGAGATCCTCTCTTGACCAGAACGGCGGCGGTGATGGAGCTGTTGAGTACGGTTCTGAGAGATATGCTGTGCATGCATCGATGATGCCGTCGCAGATGATCTTGATACCGGCGATGCGAAGATCGGGAGAGTTTTCTTTGCTGTATTGCTTTGCGAGTTCAATGGCTCGTGAGACTTGTCGTTGACGCTCTTCGAGTGTATCAGCGGGCTTGACGATCCAGTAAGCTGTAACCCGCATGGCAACATCGGGATGCCGCCTCTTAAGCTCAACAAGAGACTCCCATGAGTACTCATCCATGGCCATCTCGATAATTCCCGTGTACCCTGAGGCGTGGTATGCTTTGAACGCAGCGAGCATACACTCAATGCGTTCTTCATTCGACGCGAGCTGTGCAAGCGTGGGCCATACGATAGACAAGATTGAGCCTTCGCTGAGAACTCCAGATGGACGACCGTTCTCATCGCGCTCGATGATTCCACCGGGAGGATCCTCCATATCAGCGACTTTCATCTCAGCGAGGCCAGCGGAGTTGCACCACGTTGAGTGCATGTCCTTTGTATCCACGTAAATAGGTCGCTCGTCAATCTCATCGAGGATCTTTGCCGTGACACCATCGGGAGTCATAGAGTGCATCCATCCTTTAGCCATGATTCTCGGAACATTCGGGTTCGCTTTTGCAAACGTGCGTAGCTCGTGAAGAATATCGTCGAGGGTCTTGCAATGCTCCAGGGCAATCTTTCGCAATGACTGGCCCAGTAGCAAAAGATGCATATGACCGTCCACAAAACCTGGCAGAACAGTTCGTCCATTAAGATCCTGCGTGATAACATCGCTTGTAACATGCGCCGCGACTTGTTCTTTTGTACCGACGGCTTGAATAATTCCATCTTTTACATACATGCTCTCGGCAAAGGTGGGCTGATCGGCCAAGCTGGCGACAGTCCTCGAGAGGATCTTGCCATTGATGAAGAGAGTCATTATGCAGATTGGATGCAGGATGAGTGGAGGTGTTCGTCAGGAACAGCGAGTCTGGCAGGTACTTATACCATGGGCTTGGGCCGTGTCCATGCGAGAGGAGCCACTTGAGTGGGTTAGATGTGCCCATCACCAAATTTGGAGCTGATGGTGGGGGAGTTGTCCAATGTTGTCATGTCTCCTGTGAGCCAATGCATGCAATGTGATATGGCATTTATTGATAGGTCTTCTTATCGAGGGTCTTTACATGTCATATAGATCTACACTGTAACTGTTCAGTGAGACATTCACAGATTCTTCAGAATAAGAAAGACAACCTCGGTTCATCAGTCCGGCACCGGCGTTGAACTCGTGGGGACCCTTGAATAACAACCGTCATCATCCTCTCTTCCAATTGGCCACTAAAACTCTTAAAACGGGTCCGTGAAAATCGCTCATCCGAGATGATCTTATCAGATTCAACGTCATCTGATCTGATCTAATGCAGGCAATACGCATCAAGTCTTCAACCACCGAGGTCTACTCCGCCTCCAACCCTGCACCATCTTCTTCTCTGGTGCTCTGCAAAAATGTACCCATCCCGGAAATAAACCCCGGCCAGGTTCTCGTTAGGGTGCATGCTACGACTGTCACACGCGATGAATTGACTTGGCCTGAAACATACCATGAAGAGCAGCACATTCCAGGCTATGATTTCGCCGGCGTTGTTGAGCGGATTGAGGGATCTTCTAAATTCAAGCCTGGAGATGAAGTCTATGCTATGGTTAGCACCACGCGCGGCGCAACATGGGCAGAATACACCGTGGCCTTTGAAGATGAACTCGCTCACAAACCATCAAAGTTATCCTGGGCTGAGAGCGTGACCGTCCCCTTGAGTGCCCTAACAGCATGGCAAGCTCTCTTTGTCCACGCGGGTCTTCCAGAACCAAATCTCACCAGCGATGAAAAGCATACTGCCCAAAAAATACTTGTCACCGGGGCATCAGGCGCCGTGGGGGCATACATGGTTCAACTCGGCGCTCTAGCAGGCCTCCACGTCGTCGCAGCATCAAGCTCCTCAACCCGCAACGCAGCCTTTCTCCAATCTCTAGGTGCACGTGATGTTCTCGAATACAGCGACCTCAGCACGCAAAGCTTCGACATAATCATCGACACAGTCGGTGGGGAAACACTCTCTAAAGCATGGCATCTCGTGACCAACACGGGAGTTCTAATCTCAGTGGACTCGAGCAGTTTTGACTTTGTGAAGGCTCGTCCTGGTGGGAAAGAACACGTAAACGCTTTATTCTTCATCGTGAAACCCTCAGGGGAACAGCTTGAGAAGTTGGCAAAGGTATTGGATGATGGTCTTGTGAGAGCTTTTCTGGCGCAGACGTTCGAGCTTGACCGCGCGAGGGAGGCGTATGAGATGGTGAGTGGAAGGATGGAGAAGAGGGGCAAGGTTGTTCTTGTTCTGTAAGTTTGTGAGGTTAAAGAGATGTGGAAAGTTAATGTTGTGGATGAGGGTTCGTTGTTCTGCTGAATTGTTGAACTTTACTGTGTACATCTGCACGGAACAGAAGAGGGGGCTGCTTCAAAGGTACTTGCGATAGTATTATCGTTGACACTCTAATGGAGGTAGAATTGAGATGAGAGAAGTCACATGGTCATCTCCTCTCAGAACAAAGGGCATTATGTTTTGGCACCGACTACAAGATTGAAGTGTGACCTGCACCACAGAGTAACATCTACACAATGTCTGTTTAATAAAGTGTTCTGAACATGGAACTTGCCTCGGATTCTAGATACAAAATCCTCGTCTCGTCGCAGCTTGAGTAGGACCGGTTCTATTCTACCGCACTTACCACTTCATCACCATCAAGTACTCTCCCAGCAACTCTAACAACTCTAAAGCTCGAGATCATACTACTTCAGTACTTTCTCAACTCTACCAACAGTTGGATTCTTTCGTACGTATCTCATTCTATCATATACACATCATACTAACAACCCAAGTAACTTCCACCATGGCCGTCCTCGAGTTTGAGTGTGGATTCAGCATCTACCCAGCCCTCCCCCCAACCCCAGAAAACATCCAACTCTACAAAACCTTCCTCATCAATCTCGTCACCGCCTTCAACAACCGCATCGAGCCATCATCCCTCAGCGCCGACAAGAAACTCCTCATTACAGACGCCGACCCCGCCTTCTACATCTTCAGCCTCTCACGATGTCCCAAGATCCCCGCCAACCCGGAACACTGCAACCACTTCCTTGATTTCCGTCTCGGGTTCACTCACGGTGGTGTTTCTGCTCAGGAAGTAGCTGTGGCGAATGTGAAAGAGGTGTATGCTATTGCTAGAGAGTGCTTTGGGGAGCGGGTGAAGTACTGGCATGGTCTTCATAGGATGCGGTGTAATAAGCAGTGGGGGTATTATACGCTGTTTGATGTTGAGCAGGCGGAGAAGGAGGTGAGGGGGTTGTGTCTGGACGAGACTATGGTGACAGAGGAGGAGGTGAAGAAGTTGTCTCTGGGTGAGACTGTGACGGAGGTGGAGGAGGAGAGTGCTGTTGATGCTTGAGTCTGGGTCTTGACTCGTTTTATTTGTATGGAGTTGCACTGTCTGTTTTCTGAATGGGGAATACCCTTGGGTTACTTGTGCTGTCTATCGCAGCCAACCATGTCGTCTAGAAACAAGACATGAACCACCCCTAGATAGTAAGGAAAAGTGATATTTTGTTACAGAACTACCTCTAGCGATCCTTGGCATCCCTTTACTTCACGTCTAATGTACACCCATGTAGTGAGGTCAATTGATGCAAGGAGCGTGGCGCTGATTCGAAGCAGCGTCGTGTTGAGACAGGTCGTGATGTGTGCTTGAGAAGTTCTGTGCCCTTTTGCTGGGGGTGAACGGGTACGAGAGTTAAAGACCATAGTTAAATTGATATGATCCTCTTTCTTAGAAATTATCGTTCCAAATCGTTCAGGGGTCGAGATTGGAGTAGAATGGTGGAAGGAGACGCTGGCCTTGGATGTTGTTCTGTTATAGAGGGACCGCCCTCAACAGCTGTCAGAATCACAAAGGACAATCGTCCAAGACCTGTTGTTGAAGATTCGAGCCCGTTCCCAACAAAAAGGAGGATACTGCGACGAGAAACAGGTTGCTCCCTAAAAGCAACCATTTACTCGGGTCTCATGTCAAGGTTCTCGATTCCAGCATACACAAACAGCAACTGGGACGCATCAGGCAACCTTTGGTGTAAATTCTAGGTTAATCACTTCCAGCCGACTCAATGAAACAGGGTTAGGCGGTCAGGGATGTACGTGTTGGGCCTCTCTTAGACTGACGCCAGTCCTCAAATCCAACCAAGCCGACCATCAGACCAGGCTCGTTCGACATGGCCAGAATTAAACTTTCTTGAACCAACTGTACGAGTCGATGTCCTAGACTAATCTCACATTCGGCTCCGAATCTGTCTGCGCGAACCTCTCCTCCGGCGTAACCCGTTCACGTCAAGTCCCAGCTAAACGACTGCACCAGCTTGGGAAAACAGACAGTAACCTCAGAGATCAAAGTGATGAGACGTCAACTGCATGCCTACATCGGGACCCCTTCTCATCTCCTGGTGTCAGAGAACACCCGTCGTATTATGCGGGGAATGTCACCATTCAGCTATCATATAATTGAGCTAAGCTTTAGCCCTGAATCTCTGCATGTAGAGTCCAGAAGCCTACGGTAGGCTCCAGTCTGGGCGGATGCAAGGCTCTCCGTCCAGCTTCCGGCCTTTAATGCGATCCAAGCTTAGCAATAATAAATTTATCTTAATAAGTGGACATAAATGGTTTGTCTGTGTTTTTAGTGCGATTTTGCTGATGCCTGTCTTGTTTGTATTTATGGTTAGGTTTACGCTTGGCAAACAGTCAATCACCAGTGTTTGACCCACGAATCTCACGATAGCTTCACATCATCACTCGCAAACAAAAAGGCGCAGACAATCAGGGGCTTAAAATGCTAGCTCCACATAGCCTTCTTATCAGATATTCTTAGCGATAGAGATACTTACTGTTATTGGGAATTCGCGCCTGTGTTTCATGGAGTGACATAAAAGAGTAAATATAAGTTTTTTAGCATAAATCTCTTTCATACTTTAGGTATAAGACATTCTATGGCCTTAAATTCATCAAAGTTAAGTTGTACGAACCCAGATATCTTGCCAAATTACAACGCTTTCCTTTCTTGAGAGCAGTGTTTGTCAGTGCCAAACGGAAGCATCAAGCAAGAGGCACCAACCATTTGCTTCACTCCCTGCCCGATACTCTAATCCCGCTTTGTCTCCATCTTCTTTCTGCATCGCCAACTGCACTTTGTCAATAGAATCACCTTCGCCATGACCTTCGACTGCGGCTTCGACATCTTCCCCCATCTCGTAGCGAGCGCCGAGAACAAGACCCGATATCGGCTCTTCCTCAAAGACCTAACCACCATCTTCAAAACAACCGAATCCCCCAGACCGCGACGCTTCCTCCTCCTCCCCACCGATGACGATCTCCCAGAAAATTTCAGCAACAAGTTCATCTACGTCCTTATAACCGGCCAACCCAAGATCCCCGCTAGCCCAGAGAACTGCGACTGTTTTCTCGGCCTACGCTCCACGGGTCTCTATCGCTCAGACATTCCCGATCACGTCAATCATATCGCCAACATCGCGAGACATCACTTTGGGGGTCGGGTTCACTTTTGGATCAATGAGAGTGATATCTACAGTCTTGGGGAACTGCACCGCGCGGAGGATGAGGTCGTTGGGAGGAAGGAAGCGAAGGATGACTTGGAGGCTAAGACCAAGATATAGTCAGATCTTCGCGCTTATTATCTTATTCCGGGGTATCCGATTGCGAAGTATACGCCCGCATCTACCGAAATGCGCGGCAAATGAGGAAGAGGCTCAAAGGTTGGGGCTGACGTTGGAGCGCTGAACACATCATCATCACCGTCGGTCCGGAGGAATAAGCACCAGTGTCTTGTACAAAAGTCAAATCATTTCATTCTCGATACAGGGATATCTAATTCCATCAAACTGTCGCGCACAAGCAAAAACATCGCGTGCTCCCATAGGCCCAAATCTCTAGCAAAAATTCATGGTGTCAAAGTCTCCATCTCTACAGCAGCGCTACTGGGAACGTATTAGCATTTGTTGATCTGTCTAGTGATTATCTTTCTTGCTGACCTGATCGTGCTTCCCATGACTTGTAGGGGTCAGCAGGCTTTTTTGTAGGATCGACTGAGCCTGATAGCTTCCTCTGGATCTTCTCCTTGAGGGTTGGTTTGTATGTGGTTGTTTCAAGACCTGGGTTTGTTTGTCAGTGGTGATTGATGTGAGTGTGAGTGAATGGACATACCGGGCTTTGAACTTGTTGAAGGCTTTGTTGTGTCGACGAGTGTTGTCTCGGAGACGTTGGAAGTCTTGTAGGTAGCTGAGAGATTCGACATTGTGAGGGTTGTTTGTGTGTTGCTTTGTAAGTGCAGATGAAGAGTCAATGTAGATTAGTCAGTGTGTATACTGTATAGTACTCTGTAAATGTTGCTGTTACTGTTGATGTGATGCCTCAAGTGTCGGGGGGGCTGGATCTACTTATACTCAAGAGGCTGACTCTTCCCCTACACCACCATTCCTAATCATCATCCGCTTTTGAGTCACAAATGTTAAAAAAATGTCAATTAACGCCCTTGAAATGGATCACATCTTGTCAGCCCTGCATCTTCAACGTCCGTCTCCGAGTGACACATTCAGCACTAATACGTCTAGCAGCCATTCGGCGTGCCAAAAGTGGTAAAGATCCCTGTAAGCCGAGCTGAACCATGTGGGGGGGGAGTGTCCATTCCGAAGCCGAGTCTCCATTATTCTCAAGCCGTCGTCATTCTTTTCACGCTGACGTCTCTCTTCTCAAGCCGAAATCTCTCTTTTTCAAGCCGAAGTGTTGCTTCTGATGTGCATTTATCATCATCGCTTCGGCTTCAATTCGTAAGCAACACCATCGTTTGATGGCGCCATGGCCGACGCCCCTCTTCTTCGACGCCTAAACGGTCGGCCTCAAGCTTGTGATCCATGCCGTGCGCGGAAAGTAGCCTGCGATCACGGCCAGCCAATCTGTTCTCGGTGCAGAAAGCGGAATGAAACTTGCGTCTACACAGTCTCGGAGCCCAGAGCCAAGAAGCAGCGGCTTCGGTCTCCAACTCGCACCGATACAACCACAAACGTCAACTCGACACCGACGTCGCCCTCGGTGGCCCCAGGTTATCTCGGCTTCACTAGCCACAATGCTGTTTTTGAAGAGACAAGGAATAGTCTCTCGCTCGTCCATGGGCCTGCTGTTGAGGTTGAGCCGAGCCCGAGGAGGACGCCGAGGACGAGATGTGTCATTGAGATGCCGTCGCATCTTCGGGATATGAGTCTTCATATTCTTCGGTGTCTTCCTACTGTTCGCGATGATGTTCTTGCGCATAGACTTCACTGTCGTGCTGATGACTGGATGTGCAGGGTGATTCAAGATATCCTGAATGCACTCCACCAAGATTGGGGACAGCATCTTACCTCGGGTGATGATGCAGACCTTGAAGAGCTGGGTCTTTACATCAGCAATAATACATCGCGACCTCTTCGGGATGAGCATTCGAGTGCCAAGGCTTGGACTGATCAGTTCACTGGGAGTAATATTCGATGGGAGTCTATTGGATTGATATGGTCTTATTGGGATGGCCGTCCGAATCTCGAGGCTCAGGGTGTAGCCAAGTGTTTGGGATACTGTATTGAGCTCGTTCGACATTTCACCTCTGGAAACGACCTTCTTCTGTTTCTTTGTTATCGGAGAGTCACCATCGAATCTCTTGTTACAGGCGACGCAGGTATGTATGTCTACAACATCATCCACAGAGCAAACATTAACATCTCTAGGTTTGACTTGCTGGCGCTACTTTGCAGAAACCGTCGCCCTCCTGACATTCCTCGGACTACACGTCGGCTCAGAAGATACAAGCTACATCCCCTCACTGTGCTCCGAACACAAGCGCCGCATAACCTCACGTGTCTTCTCCATCGACAAAGTCTTGGTCTCCTTCACAGGTCGTCCACCACTACTCAGCCGTCGCTTCTTCTCATCTCCTCTCCCACTAGATATTACAGACTGGGACCTGCTGGCCGATCAGGATACTGTAAAGCGCGCGGTGCAGGGGTTGGATGATAATGGGTTTCTTCACGATGGAGATCTCAGAAAGCCATCGATGGTGAGGGCGCGCACGCAGATTGCGTTTATTAAAGATGAACTTCTCGAGATTGCGCTTTCGACTAGTGTGAAAGTTACATTTGAGAGTCTAACGTATGTAAAGAGTATATGTTTATGTTCTTCGCTGACAAGAGTAGTAAGATCAAAGCTCGCGCCGAAAGAACGTATGAGCGATTCCCTGCGAATCTCATCCATCAACCCGAAGAACTCGACGACCCGGACCGCGATGTGGAGAAGATATACTCAAGAATCTTGATCCGATTGGAACATTTGCAGAATCTCTTCTTTGTGGAGAGGTTGTTGCTTCGTTTGGGTCATGCTGATGGGAATCGACTCCTGCCGATTAGTTTTGAGATGGTTACGTTGACGCTCCTCTTTTGGACACATCAGGATCGATTTTCTGGTATGAGACGAGATTTTGAGTGGCTGGTAAGTTCTCTATTGAGTGGTAATGTACATTGCTAATGAGTGTAGTTGATGGCCTTTGCAGCACCTGGAGGAGGCATTCTCTGTCTCGAACTACTACGCCCGACATTCCGCGGTACACATCCCGATTGTCCGAAACTAAGTCGCTCAGCCATCATACAAAAACTAAGTCTTCTAATCGGCTTCCTCGACTGGGTACGACCGCCCGCCCCGAATGCGGATCTCTGCGCAGACTGCAAGGCTGTCATCCAGGGTGTGCTTGATCACAACCTCAATGCTCCGATAGCAGGCGGTGGTGCATTGGATACGCTTGATTGGGATATTCCGACGCAGTTGGACTTTAACTTTGATCTTTTGGATACGTTTGATTGGTTACGGCCGGAGCAGTTAAGTTTGGTTGCTTGAGGTGATGAAGTTTTGGATGGCGGTGTTGGTTTCGCTGGGCTGCTCGAGATGTATCCAGTGGCTGGTGTTGAGCTTGACGGTTTGGAGATTTGGGGTCCATGCTGCGAGCATTTGCTGCTGTTGGGTCATGGATTGTTCGGGCTCGGATGGTACGATGAAGAGTACTGGTTGGGCGATCTGGAAGTCTTCGAGGCCTTTCTCATCTGGAGCAAAGAGGTTATCCTTCCACATGCGATACCATCGACACACGCCCTTGTACCCATCGGACGAACCAAACGCCTTTAGATGTGCTTCTTGGAGGTCTGGAGTGTACCACGATGCGATGGGAAGTCTGCGATCGTCGCGCACAAACTCGTTCATCTTTCCAAGAGGATGAAACCATGTCTCCCACTCTTCCCGATCACGACAAAACACCAGACTCATAGCCGCTTCAGCGTTCTTCTCAAGAATGGACTGTGAGCTGAAATCGGCTAGCCACGGGATGTATCCCAGCATCTCATACCCCAGAATCTGCTTGGTCATAGTATTAATCATGTCAACATCAAAAGGCGTCCCAAGCTTCGGCGGTCCAACAGCAAGAAAGACGAGAGATTCCCAGCGCGAGGGATAATAAGCCACCATTCTCGATAACAGCGTCGCACCAAAGTCATGGCCTATTCCAACAACAGTCTTGAGACTCAGATGGTCTAGAAGTTCAATGACCTCATCGCTCATGGGCTTGAGACGGTATGCGTTGACGTCTGTGGGTTTGCTACTCTCGCCGTAGCCGAGAAGATCGGGGACAACAATTCCATAGCCTTGGGAGGAGAAATAGCGGATTTGATGGATCCAGTCGGTGAGGGTTGATGGGAAGCCGTGGAGGAAGAGAAGGGTGGTGGTCTGAGAGGTTGGGCGGATGAAGATGTATGAGTATGTGTTACCGCTGTGCGCTATAAATGATTGTCGCGGGGGTAATTCAAGTGCCATGTTTAGATACCGTATTTAATACTGATATAAAACGGATTGAAGTGATTGAAGTCAAGTCTTGAAGGTATCGGAGCTTTAATAACTGAGCGGAAACTTCTCGGACACTTCTCAACACGCCCTAAGATCTCCATAAGCCTCAATCCGCGATATACTTTTCAAAAACATCCGGATAAAACTTCCTTCCATTCTCCCGATGACTTCGAATCTTTGTCCTCAACTGCGTCTCACCCCAAGTATCATACTTGCCCGTCACAAACGGCGCATCAATCAACCTCCCCTCCCCAGATTCATCACCCACTCCAAAATCCTCAAAATGCTCCGCTAGCTTCAACGCTTCACGACGCGTTAAATCGCGTCGCACGCCTTGAAAAAACGGAACGCTGAATCTTTCATTTGAAGTAGAAAGTACGCGATGCGTTGTTGCTTTACAAACACCGTTTGTCACGACTTCAAATGCTTGTCCGATGTTGACGACGAATGTATCTGGGATAGCGGGTACGTCGATCCAGGAGCCGGATTTATTAAGGACTTGAAGACCTGTGGAGTTGGGGGATGCTTGCAGGAGGAATGTCCACCAGCCGGAGGAGTCTTTGTGAGGACCAACGCCTTGGGTTTGTGTTTGGGAGGGGGGGTAGTGAACGAGTTTAAGACGGTGTTGGTCGGAGAGATATGGGAGGAAGAACTCATCTGGAAGGGAGAGGGCTTGGGCGACGAGTTTGAGGAAGTTTTGGCTTAAGAGGGTGAGGTCGTCGATATACCGCGTCACGAGGGGTTGAAGCTCCGGTAGAGCAGAAGGCCACTGATTCGGCCCTCTCAAACCATCATACAACGGCGCATCATCATCAGCTTTACCAAGTTCCGTCGCAAGTTCAACTTGTTCTCTATAATCTGCTTTTCCAGCAGTTGTTTCCGTCCCAGCGGCGCTGTATCCTAGGAAATGCGGGGAATTCTCTAACGCGATTTCTTGTTTGGCTGAAGTGGGGAGAGCGAAGAGTTTAGGGAGGATTTGGATGAGATTGGTGGTTGAGACATTGTGGTTTTTTATGTAGAGGAACCCGATTTGTGTTAGAGCGGTGCGGAGGGTTTGGAGATTAGGGGAGGAGAGGTCTATGATTGGGATTTGGGTGAAGTCGTGAGATGTCATTTTGGTGTTGAATGAGACGTGTTCCTGGATGGCTTCAAGCCTGCTTTACACTATGGTGGGTACCAGGGGAGCGAATGAGCTTTAAGATTGAGTAAAGCGCGCGAATGATAGGCTCACTAATGGAAGATTCTGCAGCCGAATCAATATTGAGCAAATGTAATGTATCTCAAGATTGGCTCTAATTTTGTTTTCTGCAGAGCACATCATGAGCACATCATAAGCACATCAGCGAATGCTAAGGTAATATTACCCTAGAACAAAACTAGATGTTCTTCGATCCAAGCTACCAAAGCAGGTTATGAACATCATGCAAGATTACCCTAAAGCAAACTGACGTACATCCGGTATGCAACCCAAACTCTAGGTTGACCTTCCAAGATAACCTAAAGCTGAAGCTGGAAGAACTTTGGTATCCAAGGAAAGTCATTCAATGTTACCCTAAAGCAAAAGAGCTTCCTTTTCTGGGGGAGGCACAGACAGAACTGGCAGGCTGGGACTACCTGGATTCAAGTTTGCCAAGAAGCGATAAGATAAAGGATCAGTTCCAGATAAGACAAAAACGTGGGGACTAGACCGCGCTAGCGGATCTGGGACATGGCCGCATATTGGTCTTGAGTTAATCTTGACACGTTAATTTTTCGCCGTCGGATTGGATCCCAGTCCTACGGAGTAATCTCTACGGAGCAAGGGGTCTGCAACACTGCAAAAGCTTAGCTTCCTTCAACAAGACACAGAGCCAAGACCCCTTTTGAGTGGAAAACCGCGCAAACATGGTGCTGTGCCGTTGGTGACGGAGAAGAGGCAAAAAGGAAAAACAGGTATTTTTGTGTAAAGCCAAGAATTAGATACGATGATGGTTCGATTCATGGCATGTTGAAGTGCAAAAGCTAAGATTAACGATAAGCCAAACCCCCTTTCAAAACCCAGGTGCAAAACGAATGAGCCGTACGGATACTGTACGTAGTTTTGAGAAGTGCCGTACGAATATAACCCTGTTGAAGTATAAAGTCACTTTTGATGAGGAATTCCAGAATCGCCCCTTTCTAGTTCTCCCCCGTCGGTCTTTAGGTTCTTACGCGTACGGATACAGAAAACGAGCCCGGGCCACCGCCGGAGCGGTTTAATTCGGTCACCTGCGGGCCCCAAAAATTCAGGGTCTCTGCACTGTAACGCCCCCCCATGGAGACCTGCAGGGGTGGAGAGGGCGCCCCGCTAGAGGGGCGCAGACCAAGACGCGCGTGTGGTTTTCCGACGAGGGAGGGATTTTCGTATCGTATTTCGGAACTGGGAGTAGACTATTCCTGGTGTGGGAGCGTATCCGATTACGCGTTAGATCCTGGGAACGAGAAGATGTTACTGTTACGCGTAATTGTATACCGATTTGGCGACGGGCGAATGGAGAGAGACTCATGTCTACGGATACTCTGTAGATCGCTTATTTGTGACATCTCGTTTACTTGTGACATTCTCGTCTATGTACGAAATATCCGTATGGTAACATGACCTGTTGGTTGGTATTGTCAAAGAGTCATGGGTTGCATAATTAAGCTATTTTCTAGAACCTGTCCTGTCACTGTCACCATCCAAAGCCACACGCGGTCCAGATCATCAACACTTAACTGGCCTACCAGACCAGGGAACAAGGCTCCTTTTTTTGAACTGTTTCAAGCGCTCTCCATCTAACCCACTCCCCGGCCGCGCTAACAAGACCGAAAAGACCAGTTTAATATGTGGTCCGGGCCAGAATCTTGGCTACCGTAGGGTCTCCCAGATGGGTTCAAATCTCTTTTTTTGAGCTTGCTTGATCCTAGTAGCTTTTTGGCGCGCTATCGTTGTTCGGTCCTGGGGCTATTGGTGTTGTACCCCGGGTCGGCGTTGAGGGGATACAAACAGGAGAGAGGAGAGAGCATGAGAGGCGAGCTGCGCCATTGGTAGTACGGATGCGTACGTGGATAATTATGGACTTTTTCGATCTTCTGCTTGAGTCTCAAACCTGCGCCTTTGCCCCTGATCAGCCCAGTTGACGGAGTACTTATCTCTTGTCCTGCCTCGGCTGGTTGCTCTTGTGGTTCCCCTTCTGCTCTGTTTGCTCTTCATATCCACTCTCTCTTCTTGCTGTAAAAGTGACACTGATTCACTTCCCCCTCCCTCCTTCACTCCCTTATTTCTCGGGCATCTTTCTTTCTTCTCGACATTCCTTTTCCCAACAAGAAAAAAAAAAAAAGAACCACGAAACAACAATCCCGAAAATGAGTCGCGACAAGATCTTGACCGCAGGAGCGGTTGAGAGAATGATCGCTGATGGTCAAACAATCGTCGTTTTCGAAGATTCAATTCTCAGGCTCGATGGTTGGATGGATAGACATCCTGGTGGACGATTGGCGGTTCTGCACATGGTGGGCAGAGATGCGACCGACGAGATGAAGGCGTAAGTTTAAGATGCGATGTTGGTGTTGAGGTTGGAGATTGAGTTTGAGATGGAGTTGAGGTTATACACTGCACTACACCAAAAACAGAAACATCCAACACCCACTGCAACACCCTATTGGTCTTCCGTCAGCACGTTATTTTGCGGGGGGGGACAACACTCCTACAGATGATATCAGATCAGATAACTAACGCTTTTTCTCTTTTCGGATATAGTTATCACTCGGAAGCGACACTACGAACCATGAAGGCCTATCGGATCGGCCGGAAACAAGGATCTTGGGTGAACCGCACACCACCAATTAGAGGCGGAATCTTCTGCAAAGACGCCCCCGACCAGATCGAACTCTCCGATTCCAGCATTGCATCCGACACAGAAGACACAACCAGCCTCGACGACGCCGTTAGCTCCGCGTCTTCGGCGGGTAGCACTACTGGGGTTGACATTAAGGACGAGGGACTTCGACAGCGTGTTAAGGGTGTTGATGTGAGAAAGAGATCTGCGACGCTGCGTGTGGCGAATGCAGGTGTCGCGAGGGAGATTCAGAGCGATTTGGAAACGTATCCTTCGGTGGAGGCCAAGGTACAGCATGATATTGCGCACAAGTATCAGCTTCTTCATCAGAGGGTTCGCGATGAGGGGCTCTACCAGTGCCCTTACATTGAGTACGGCAAGGAGATGGCGCGATACACGACGCTGTTTGCGCTGTTTGCGTTCTTGTTTTACAACGAGTGGTACATCACGTCGGCTGTGTTCTTGGGTCTGTTCTGGGTATGTATCCTTGTTCTTGGGCTTGTTGGAGACGATTTAACTAACTTGTTTAGCATCAAATCATGTTCACGGCTCATGATGCTGGTCATCTTGCGATTACGTCCAACTTTGTCGTCGATACTCTTATTGGCATGTTCATTGCCGACTTTTGCTGTGGTCTTTCAATTGGATGGTGGAAGAGCAGTCACAACGTCCATCATCTCGTGACGAATGCACCTGTAAGACTCCATACCCATACCCATACCCATCACAGCATCCCATACTGACTCTTTACAGGAACACGATCCTGATATTCAGAACGTTCCCCTCTTCGCCACTTGTCCCTCATTCTTCAAATCCCTCCACTCGACCTACTACGACTTCACATTCGTCTGGGACGCCGCGGCCGATTTCCTCGTTCCCTTCCAGAAATACACGTACTACCCCGTCATGGGCATCGCTCGCTTCAACCTGTACCTCCTATCATGGCTACACGTTCTCTCCAAAAAATCATCGCAGCTTGGAAAGAGTCGCGCTTGGTGGATTCGACCTACCGAGATTACCTTCATGCTGTGCTACTGGTTCCTCTTCGGCTACTGTCTACTCTGGCGCGGTCTTCCCACCTGGACCATCCGCGTCGCCTTCGTTCTCGTTTCTCACATCGTCACTATGCCTCTTCACGTGCAGATTACTCTATCGCACTGGGGAATGTCAACCGTTGACCTCGGCGAGACCGAATCCTTTGCGCAGCGCCAGCTTCGAACGACCATGGACGTTGACTGCCCCGCGTGGCTGGACTTTATCCACGGCGGTCTTCAATTCCAGGCCGTTCACCATCTTTTCCCTCGCGTACCCCGCCATAACTTGCGCAAGGTTCAGTTTATGATCCGCGAGTTCTGCAATGATACTGGTGTGCCGTACTCCATTCTTAACTTTACCGATGGAAACAAAAAGGTCCTGGGCAGGCTTCAGGATGTGAGTGATCAGCTAGACATCATGATCAAGTGTCAGAAGCACATGGCGAGGACAGGAGAGAGTGGGTTGCATTAGACCATTTTCTTAGAACACATAGACTTGCGAGAGCGCTGCGATTTCTTTTTTGCGACGAGACAGTATATGAGTAATAGAAACCTGTCTATTTTAATTTTTTTGTCTATCAATTCGGGTCGAATCTCAGTGAACTTGTGCTAGTACGTGAGAGGATAGCTTGATGACATGGCTTGCGTCAATCGAACTGAATGGGTCTGGTCTGTCCCTTTGACCCTCACTTTCTGTCTACCAAATTACCTCATGGTGAGTCAGTTCTATTCTATCTATGCCCATTCCGTGCTTGCATTGGGTTTCAATTGACTAGACTTGCGAACGCATGTGCGATCTCTTTCTTATAAGGCCGTACTTGAATGTCATATTCCCATGGCAGCAAACGTCGGGGCCTCACACTAAGAACAACACAACAGCTATAAGATTTCAATGTAGATATTCCCACAACAGTGATACTGGGGCTTTGCAGTTAGAGATAATACAGCGAATTTAAAAAATAATATAAAGCGTGATGCACCACGCCAAAAAATACAATAGCCCTCACATTAAAGTTCCTAACAAGCGGCCTCAATCCACGAGCAAAATTGAGGCAAAGTTGGAAGAAGTAACACAGCAAGGTAACACAGCAAGGTAACACAGCAAGGTAACACAGCAAGGTAACACAGCAAAATAACACTGGAGCGGTTATAAGATAGAACATAAGAAATAGGAAATAAGAGTAGAATTCTATCTACTTCATCTTACGTTGGCCAATCTGACCCAAATGCTAGTTCTCTTCTGCTAGTACATGAACAGGAGAATACACTCAGCTGAATCCAATATGTCGTCAATCCAACCGAGATGGCGTATCTGTCCACTTGATCCAGGACGTTCCGCCCACTGAAGTACCAAACGATGCATGAGTATCTATTCCTCTCAACCATACTCTGACCGTCTACCAAGTTATCCAATGGCCAATGGGTTCGCCCATCCGTACCAAGACCGTTGATCGCAACCATCCAATGCTGAATGCGTATCCAAGGCGAGATAACTTGACCAAATGTCGGTGCTCAACCCCAATAATGAGTGATGTAGCTATAGTCAGTCCTCATCATCTCAATCTCCATCGCCAGTTCTTCATCAAGCTGATTCAAGTCCGCACCGGCATCACAGAGAGCAAACAGAATTGCACGAGCAAGCAAAGCCTTTTCAGGGGAAAAGATTCCGCGGCGAAAAGCGAATTCAAGTGGTGGTTCGGGGACGCACATGAGCTCTCCCTCGCTGGGTGTCTGGCTGGGATCGGCGCCGTGAGCGAGGAGCCACTTGACGGCTTCAACGTGATAATTGGAGATGGCCATGCGGAGGGGGCGGAAGCCTCGGTTTAGGAAACGTACCCCCATCGGGTCGACGTTGCGAGGCCAGTAGGAGTCGATGGGGGCTCCGGCATCAAGGCAGCGCTGAAGGGTGTCGAAGTTGTTGGTTCTGGCACCGTAGAAAAGGGGGAACCAATGGAGGTTTTTGCCGGATAGCTTGTAGAGCTCCTTGTTGAGGATTCGGCAAAGAATCTTGGAGCATTGAGCGAGGTTGGATCCGTTGGTGAAGGTCATCAGGGAGATGATCTTCAGGAGGATCTCCTGGGGGAAACGCTCAAAGCGCGAGGCGCTGGACTGCATGCTGGACTGCACGGGCGCCATGTTTCGTGGTGAAGATGAGAAGTTGATGGTAGTTGAGATATTGAGAGATGAGTTGAGATGGGTTAGGTTGAGATGGAAGGGTTAGAAAGAAAGACAGAGTTGGGAGTAGCTAGGAGAGGGGGAGTTATATAAGAAGACTGAACAGGGGATCTGACAGTCGTAGTCTCAATGATAGTCGTAGTCTTAGTGACAGTCGCAGTCTTAGTGACAGTCGCAGTCCCAGTGGCAGTGCCAGGGCCATCTGTATAGCATTAGGCAGTAAATCACAAGGTGCCAAGGTTCCGGAACGCGGTGGCTGTTCAAGGTTCAATGAGGTAGAACGGCAGTACGGAGACAAGATCACTCCTTTTGCTTCTCGCAGCTGCTGAACAGTGTTGCCAGTTGATGCATGGTATCTCACGCTTGCTAAGAGAAGAATATATGTGGCTACAGGGATGAAAAAGTACGAGGAAGAGGATAACTCGAGAATAGGAGCAAGTGATCGAAATGCCATGGTATTTTATATTTGATATGAAGCGGGCTAGCTAGGATTGCGTACGGGTAGGTTGACTGAAAGAAAAGGTGAAATTGAGAATGAGTGCAAGGAAAGACAGAGGAAAAGACAGAGGAAAAGACATGAAAGCTAGAGATACCATATCAAAACTCGACTGTTGGATAGCCAGAAATAACCGTTGAAGAGTGAGGGAGCTGCAAAGGAACCTTAAGCCTCGATCAACGTTTGAAGGGAAGGAAGAGGTCGTGTCTCTGGCAGCATGGCTTTGCCGCTTCAAGGGCGTCTAGGTGCTCTCGCTCCCTTGAATCGATAGTAGTCTTATCCAAAAGATTACCATAAATCTTAATTGCGTTAGGAAAGACCTCTTCTGTATCGAGAACGCTTTCATCGGCACCAGCTTTGCGGAGAACCCTGATTATCTTCCGGCTATCAAACTGAAGCTCCCAATGCTGGGGGCTATGAGCCCCTCTCAGTATACCCTCACTCCACCCAAACCAACCAGGGGTTTGAAGCGTCAAAGTGAGCTCGAGTGCGTAATAGAGAGGTGATCTGGAGTCCGTGATGGACCGCCGCTCTTTGCTCTCAGAGAGTGTATCGCTCTCTATAAAATCCGGGCTTGCCCCGTGTTCAAGAATGATTTCCACCATATCATACCTGTAGTACATGATGGCCATATGGAGGGGGCGTTGTCCATACCCGGAAGAGTGGTAGTCAACTGGCGTGACCTTGAGCCATCCCATGAAGTTGCGATAATCGAAGGTTTTGATTGCTTCGAATAATTGGCTCCAGTTAACCTCTTGGCCAGCTTTTGCTAGGACCTCTTGATCCTTGTCCCTGTCAAGTTCGATGAGCTCGTCAAAGAAGGAACGGTGTATTGGGTGCATGTTGTTTGTTTTGAAAGTACGACTGTCAGGTTTCTTCTCTTGTGTTGATGAAATGACTTATTGGTAGGCGTAAGTAAGATGTGGGTGGAACTGATGTAGGATGGTGTTTGTAAAACGGGAACCTGTAGACAGATTTGACCTGTCTTATAAGTGTCTATCTAACTACACGTTTCCGAAATTGACGATGTTCGTGTGTTCTTTGTTCCTTAATGAGTCTCAACCCACCACCCGAGTTCCAAGTTCCTCTGGTTCTTGTTCTGAGATGTAACAAGGAGGGCGGCATGCACCATTCTTTGAGTCATTTTAACGTGATCACAGTATACGTCACATATGAGAACACACACGATGATGGCTGTACCGAAAAGTGACGAGCGGAATACTACAGCAATAGTATAAGCGAACTGATATTTAAGAATATAGCTTATGATCAGGGAGTGTTTCTCGCAATGTCCAATGATCAAAAAGCTACAGAGTGGATTTTAAACGTAACTATGCATTGGATAAAGATTACAATATGTTATAAGGCGAAATTTAGGATAAGACTGGACGTGAGGGAGAGTGTCATCAGATCGAATACAATTACGTTGAGAACCTGGCATTTTCGCTCTACGTTGAATGTGAATAGCCTGTAGGGTCTCGTGCCATATAAGATCCCTACCGGCTTGTGAAAGACTGGTGATGGCCTTCGCCAGTTATTATCACTACCTATCCTGAAGTTAATACTGTTATTGGAAAACCTTCTGAGATATACTTCTCCTATTTAAGGATAAGGCCACTAAAATTAACCTGACTATGGCGGGCCCCTGGAAAAGAAGGGATATCCCGAGTGTGCACCTGCGATGATACTTAGATGAGCAGTTATTGACTGGTGTGTAGTTGAGCCATGTTACAAGGATTGGCGTGATTCTATAGTGTTTGTATTAAAAGGGGTCGACAATTTGTCCCTATGCTTGTTCTTGAAGAGTTGCAATGTAGCCGAGAGTAAGGTGGATAGGAAGGTGGTTGAACATTCAATGCCTCTATGTGACTGTATGGGAGGCCGTGGAATTGAGTCTTGGTTCTAGAACCGTTCAAGGACGCAAGATCAATGGGAGCAAGCGATGTAGGCTTGAGATCCGGCCACAGAACAGGTGTCTGTTTCTCTATATTTTGAGAGATTATAAGGCAATATATTAACATCCATTGACTCTGGCCCTCCGAGCCCATATGAGGATACACCCAAACCCTTCATGGTTCACCACTGGCCGAAAATTGAATTCAGGATCTTGTCAAGCCTCCCCCGCGTGAGCCAAAACTTCCGGACATCCATATGTCTATGAACGCAAGTATGCCAAATGTTATCTTGTGATGCTTTTGAGAATTGTTAATTACTGATGCCCAGATTCTACGGACACGTGATTCTTGAAACACGGGCAACTCTGCAGACATCAAGACCAAGTCCAAAATCTGCAATGCCAGCTCACCCTGTTTTGAAGACCAGTGCCATTCATTTGTAAATCGGGAACGAAGGATAGGGAACATTACCTTTTCCTTAGTCCCCAAGTGCGGAATAAGTTCTTTGCAATCCCCACATTGAACACATCCCGAGATGTTTTGGCAGGAGATTATCAACGACAAATTCTCGCCGCCTTATTAATGGGAGCTTAGGCGGTGACTAGCCTGAGCATCCCAGAGTACCCTCACCACCCAAGCATGAGTGTTCAAAATCATCACTCTCCAGTCGATTACGCATAGCCAACAGCCCCAAATTATCGTCCGAGAGCCTGACGAGTCTCGTATCCCCAGGGGATTTGCGCATTGCCCATCAGGCTTTACCTAACATAAGCAGCACACCATGGACTTATGAATCAACTTTTCTCAACTACTTCTCAGTGACAAGTGCAAAGGAATGTATTGCTTTAGTCACAACCCTAAGGGTGGCTGCGATGGAGCTGTGTACTTGCGTTGGGGGTGACGCAAAAGTATCTTATTTATGTTTACTTATCTGTAAAGAGATATAATAGCAGTTTGCTATACTTAGTACTATAGATTATAGTCTAAGTAATATAAACCTAGAATAGACT
>JABCJZ010000259.1:0-103651 GCA_013184445.1 Fusarium sp. NRRL 53497 | reverse complement strand
TATTAAAATAATGCCAAAGTTTAAATTTAATATTATATTTTTCATTTAATAAAATTTAAACCTAATTTCTTAATTTATTAATTTGTAAAGGCTGTTGTATAATTAGGTACCGTATAATTATTATCTTATTATTTTATTATCAAGCACCGTAATCTTACTCCGATCCCCTAATTATGAATTAATGCTTTAGGATATGCAGCCTTTGTAGCCTATTTGTCTCTTGATTGCTTGACTATCTCTGTGGTTATCAGTTTTAGATACAGCAGGGACGCAAATAAATCTAGCATTTTCATATGGTCCGTCTTAATCATTTGCGGCCGTGGCGGGAACGTGAGCGACCATGATGCGCAGGAACCTTTGTGGTTTGAGCCGAGGCAAGGTCAACGCCCTGTCTCATGAGTTTCTGTCTGGTACTGTTGGGATGCTTCTGGCCCATGAAACCATCGACCAAGGCCGCTCCGAGAGCAGCGGTTGCGACTTTGGCACCCTTGGGGCCGAGCCATGGGCCAGATTCATGCCCAGACTTCATCGCAGCCTGAGCACCAGCTGTGAAAGCAGTACGGGCACCAGCCTGTACCAGAGGGTTTTGCCACCATGGGTTGCGTGACTTGGTAGAAGCAGGCATAGAACTGCGACGCCCTGTTGGAGCGCCTCGATTCTTCTGTGTAGTTGGAGGTCGACCGCGGTTTGGGGACTGAGCAGAAGGTCGCCCACGGCGGTCTCGTGTTGGAGAGCGTCCGTGCCGACGACTAGCAGCGGCGGCGGCTCCCGCTCCTACCCCGGCAGCTCCAAGTCCCGCAGCATAATGATCATCTTCCGAGTCGGAGTCGGAATCTTGATATCGTGACCTTCGGCCCCGGCCCCGAGACCTTGATCTAGGGGACGGTGGTACTGACTTCCCATGACGCCGAGACGAGTCCGGATCAGGAGCCCTAGTCTTGGGTCGTCGCTGCTCTCGAGACTCACCTGGATATGTGCGTACGGGTGGTTCTCGAGCATATGCTTCGCGGTCGTAGGGGTGCGATGGTGGAACTTCGCGATCGAATCGGTGTTCTCTGTCAGCGCGTCTGCCTCGCTTCCCGCGGGTGGGTAACTCCCGATCCCGTCCAGGGCGGGGTTCTCTTGAAGATTGGCGAAATTCTCGCTCGGGGTGATCATCGTCGCGGTCGGGGCGAGCCGATCTAGCCTTCCGGCGAGGTGAATCTGGTGGAGGTCCGAAAGGCGGTGGGCTGAGATCTCTTGTTCGACGATCAGGTCCTTCACTGCGACCACGGCGCTCCGGCTCATATCTACGAGGCCGGGAACGGGGCTCGGGTCTTCGATCATCATCATCATCAGGATACACCGGCCTACCAGAGCTCGGTGGGCGGCGACTCCTCTGTGACTTATAACGACGAGGTGGTGGTCCAGGCGACGCATCTATGGCTGGCTCTCTCCTGACTTTGCGGGGTGGAGGTGCATTCCGCTCATCGTAGGGGTCATAGGACCTCCCAGGCTCTGGCGCTATATAGTCGTCGTCATAACCATATGGGCGCGTTTGTTGTCTAGGCTGACGATAGTAGGCCATCGGTGTGGCGGTGGTACAGTTGGAGGAGTGGGAAATGGAAGCTCAATCAGGAATGGTTTGGATGGTTGGTGAGCGAAAAGGTTGTAGGGTTAATGTTGTTGAGGGGGAAGAAAAGTAGAATCAGTTACATAGATGAGCATATCGATAGCGGGGAACAGAGAGTGTTGGGGATATATCCTTCTTTATGTAAAGAGATGTCTGCATAAGACACGTAATAAGACAGGTGATAGGCGGTAAAGAGAGAGACAACTTAGGTACTGTAGGTCATGGCGCGGCTTGAATCTCAACCGGACATGACCTGGGCGAGGGTCAAATGGGCTGTCCCGTTTTCTGGGACAGGTGGAGGTGGAGGTGGAGGTGGCTGCACTACCAGACTACCTAGCCAGATCGCTCGTCATTCAATAGGCTTGAAGCATGCATTAATTTTCGCACACTATTATTGCATAGACAGCGTTGAAATTCGCTGATTCATAAAACCAAGGTCAGAATAATGGCGTCGAGATGCATTACCGGAGAAAAATACCAGCCATCCAGCCATCAGCTTGATAAGCTTTCGTGGGGAACCCGACTTGGGATCCATTAAGACCCTGCATGCTCGACGTCATAAGATCCAAACAGCTCAGCTGATTGACGTCACTACCTTTTAACCACGCAAAATGGCGGCCAGGCAATTGCGAAAAGAGCCAGTGATTGCTAGTTATGAATAGACCCTTATCCAATAGCTACAGTGAAAGGATCTCTAATGGCTCTGTTAAGGGACGTTTTGATACCTCATGAGGCCATCGGGGCGCTCCCTCTCATGACCCTCAAACGGGGGTTGACCGGTCTTTCACCGGCATCCATCCCGCGTTGCGCGACCCTTGGACGAATGTTAGATTGAAACGTGTGCTTCATCCTCCAGACAGGAGTGGTTTTACGTCTTTGGCCACCAATATTCATGCCATCATGACGATGGTCGACCTCCTTCAGCCTCCGAGTCTGCAATACCACTAGTCTATTAACCAGATGAGAGCAACATATCTAGCTGTTCGACATTTTGAAGCACGGTCGTGGCCATGAGTAAATATTATATCATATGACGCTTCCACAAGGTTGCAACAGTCACAGATACAGGTTTAAGCCCTGTGGTATTGAGCACTACCAGGCAGCCCATAACATAGGGTGCAGACAAACTTCGAGATTAGAACATTCTAGGCAAGTTCCAGATCAGATAGCTCCCGCTGGTCTTGAATATGATCGCTGTTTGATGGACTGGGGTTGCATGTGTTATATCGGATGTTTTACCACAGGGCAACGCCAATTCAGCTGATCTTGTTGAAACCCACACATTGACGCACGAGGAACAGGGTTCGTCCATGCTATACCACAATGTGCTGAGGCCTGGGAGGAAGCAAGCTGACGGCATGTGTACTGCAATCGTGTTACCTGGACTTCGCCGGTGTCCGTATCGTTAAGCGCCTTGTCTTACTCGTTGGCAACCAGCCATCGACCCTTGGAGAGGACAGGCCGGGATTTGCAAATTCCGCTCATACTAGGTACATCGAAACATTGATGGCGGTGAGAATCGTCGGTTATCACCGTCGTCATACCAAAAGGGCTCATCATCAGCAAGAGGAAGACTTGGAACAAACTTGTACGCAGCTCGGGAGATCGATGCTAGTCATCCGGGGCGGAACAAGGTTGACCAGATCGGGATAAGAATGAGAAGAATGGAAAGCGGGGAACGGAAACATGCAGCATATGGATCCATCTTGACCTGGGGAAAAGGCGGGAAGAAGATGTTATTCGAAGTGCCGGGAACCGGCAGTGACTTGAAACTGAGCCATGAGGTCCTCTGGGGCTTTGGGGCCAGGAGTTCATGTTGTACTACCAACGGAGAACGTTCAAAATGTTGTCTGTTAAGTGAAAGAAGTGCACGTTTTGTACTTAGGCCAAGATGGACCTCTTATTCGGCTTGAGTAACCAAGGCCATTAGTTGAATCGGGCCCCTTTTATTAGATGTCCTTTGTAAATAGGTACCTATGTAGCATCATTCAATGTTCAGCTCGTTTGCTGTTGTACAAAGCAGTGGCCAAGCTAGACGAAGTAGCGTTAAAGGAATCGAGGCACAAAGACAGACTGAAATAAGCCCGAGGTGCAGTGACTGAGACACCCTGGGCGACATCAATGCTATTTTAAATTCGGCTTTTTGTGGTTAAGTCTGAGAGCAGGCAGGGCTTGGTGTTAACTAACATCAATGTGAAGTCAGAGAACAAGATGAAACGGTTCAATTGACGCCTCAGCCAACAGCAAAAGCAAACACAGTTCACTTCACAAAGCGCTTCGATTTCCGAATGATCTCTCTCGGATCAATTCTCGGCCCTTGGTAGCTGTTTTTGATGATCTTCAATCTCAAGTATTTCGTTCACTAAAAGCTGTTAGCAGGCGAAATTCGGATAGGTGATAAAGCTCGGAGGACGGCGCTTTTCTGGGTCTCTATGTCCGTTATCTTTAGAGTGCGCTTATCATTTTTTGCATTAGCAAGGGTCTTTATCAGCGAGCGTGCATGCGCACAGACCAAGCTTCAATTAATGTAAGCGTCTCTTTGCGCACAGTGTATCGAGGTTTCAGCACTAACAACGCACGCGACAGCCCCTCCCGAGCTAGGAAGGTCATCAGCCACAACCTGAATCAACCGCCCAGACTGTTAAAGACGGTCGGAAAGTAACCTCCACATCTCCAACGCTCTGGCAGGTCCATGCCCAATTGCGGAGGCTTCAAACATTTGGTCGGAGGACAACATCTAATTATTGGCATGAACAAATCAGAACCTCAATGAAAGGCGCTTCTAGAAGTGAGTTGGTTTAATTAATGTGCGCTCTGCAGCTGAGCACCCTCAGCTGCATTAACCTTCAACCATTGGAGTTGGAGATACCATGTCTCTCTCAGCTCGTCCATGTGTAACAGACCAGCAAAGCAGATAAGCACAAGATCGATGCTACCTCCTTGCATCTATATCCCACCCCGAAATTGTGTCTGTTGTAAGTTGTGCTCTCCTTCGAGTCACCTCTTTCCTTGTCGTACCGAACAACGCCCCGCGAACTCCCATCGCTCGAGCCGCTTCATGCATAATAGAAAATACTCATCATGATGAGGGAACGGATGGATGCAGTTCACTCCGTTTGAGCTGTGACAAGAGCACCACATGCTCCAAGCCACAACATGGTCAATATCGCTCGCACCGTCCACTCCAGCAATGAAACCCACCAGTGACTCCATACCGTTAGAACAGACAGGCCGACGGCCAAAGAACAAATTCGAGTCCTCTAACTGGACCGCCGTCTCTTGAGTGGCGTTGTACCCGCATCGTACCCGCGCAATGGCTTGCATTCTCGCGCGGTTCCTGGGCAGTTAGTTGTCTGGCACTGCTGGGCCAAGAGGCGACGACGTTTTGGGAAAGGCTTCAATCGGAAATTCGTTCAATGGAAACAAAAAAATTTGAAGGGTCGAAAAAAACCGGGGTTATGGAAAAATCGACTGAGATGAATACCTCGGCCGATTCGTTCTTGCCATTGTATTTTTGCGGAGCATCTTTGTAGCTAGAGGCTGGAGCTGCCCATTCTTGGACTATCACGAATTTGCCATCTGCAAATTTGCTCTCTTCCTTTTCATCTGCGCAACATCGTAACATCGCAACTTTTGCTTGGTCGCAACACTTTGCTCAAACCAAGCGGGTTGAGCTGTATCACTGACATCTCGTCGTGGCTATTGCTCACTTCTATCCAACATTCTCTCCACCCTCCTCTGTCAAGGGTCTCTCGCGCAAACTTCGAGCTACAAGTCAAGTCGATTCAACGCTTGCTCCAACCGCATGAAAGCAAGAGATCAACTGCTCCGAGCTCTATTTCCCAAACCTTGCTAGGGCTTATAATATTTGCTCTTGCTCGAGTCGCTGTCTGGACCTCTTCAGACCCTTGATATCGGAGCGTTATTCTCTTCCCCAATACGGTGCGCTCGTCCGTCGTCACATTACGGATACACCCTCTCCCATTCGACAGACTGCGATCGGGGCCTTATACGTTGCCGTCGCATCTTGCTTGGCCTATTTCAGCCGTCAATTGCATCTGCAAGTACACCACGCGCACATTGCATTCATTGCTGGGTCGCCTTGCACCCACCCCGTACGAGGTATAGCAACGGACGCCTCTTTGTACTTCCTTCGGTAAGTCTAGTTCATTGCCTTGCCTGGTTCTTTTGTCTCCCAGGCCGCCCTTGCACATCAATGTACAACCTCGTCTTTGTATAATGGAGGATGCGCTTCAATACCCCAGCTCCATGTTCCCCAGTTTCTTATCTCCCCCAGTTAAGACTTATCTGGTTTGACCCCCATTACCTATCCAGCCTATCCCACATACATAACCTCCGTTATCCCTCCGTTAGTCTCCTCGGCCGCCTCCGACCTTCTTTATCGGAGACATACCTTTCGCTATCTGCCAGTTTTGATTCTCCAAATAAGAAACTAACTGTAAAAGAGACTAGGAGATTCACCGAGCGCGCTGGGATCGCCACTAGTTAAAGACTCCCGTCTCCCATCACTCAGCTTTCCATCTCGAGTCTTGCTGCACGTCGAACTCAATCGTCCCTTGGCTTTGGGCTTTTCTTGAACTTTTGGATACTCTTTTGCTCCATATCGCTGTCGTCTCAATCTTCAAAATGGGTTGGATGGACAAGACCAACCGCAAGATTGCGGTCAGCCCTGTAGGGCGTTGGTTCCAGCTCGAGGGCTCTGGTCATGTAAGTCAACTCGGCCAGCTCCGATATCGATTTCACAGCTAACCTCGCCCCCAATAGCCTCGTGAGCGCAAGGGCTCTCTCTTCTTCACTGAGATTCGAGCTGGCCTCGCCACCTTCTTCGCCATGGCCTACATTATTGCCGTAAACTCGTCCATTGTTTCTGAATCCGGTGGTACATGTGTCTGCCCAGCTTTCAAGGACGGTGCCTGTGTGCCAGACCAGGACTACCAGCTGTGTGTTGCAGAGGTTAAGCGTGATGCTGTTACTGCCACTGCCGCCATTTCTGCTCTGGCGAGTTTCTTCATGGGATTGTTTGCCAATCTTCCCGTCGGTCTCGCTCCTGGAATGGGTCTCAATGCGTATTTCACCTACACTGTTGTTGGTCCCAGCGGCTCTGGCCCCGTTCCCTATGAGCTTGCTCTTACAGCCATTTTCATTGAAGGCTTCATCTTCTTCGGTCTTGCCCTCTTTGGTATGCGTCAATGGCTTGCTCGTGCCATCCCTCGTTGCATCAAGCTTGCTACCAGCGTTGGTATCGGTCTCTTCTTGACACTCATTGGTCTCACATATAGCGAGGGCATTGGTCTCATCGTTGGTGCTGTTTCCACTCCTATGGAGCTGGCAGGTTGTGAGTCGAGTGCTCGGGACCCTGCCACTGGACTGTGCCCTTCTTCCGCGAAGATGAGAAACCCTGCTATGTGGATTGGTATCTTCTGTGGCGGTATCTTTACCGTGCTTCTCATGATGTATCGTGTCAAGGGTGCTGTCATCGCCGGAATCCTGCTTGTTAGCATCATTTCTTGGCCCCGAGACACTTCTGTCTCATACTTCCCCTACGACACCCTTGGTGACGACCGATTCAACTTTTTCAAGAAGGTGGTTGATTTCCACGAGATCAAGCGCACGCTCAATGTCCTCCAGTTCAACATCTCTGGTCACAGTGGCCAGTTCGGTCTTGCGCTCATTACCTTCTTATATGTCGACATCCTCGACTGTACTGGTACCTTGTACGGTATGGCTCGTTTCGCCGACCTTGTCGACCCGGTTACTCAAGACTTTGAGGGTTCCTCGATTGCTTATATGGTCGACGCCCTCAGCATCTCCATTGGCGCTGTTTTGGGTGTTCCTCCTGTCACTGCTTTCGTCGAATCTGGTGCTGGTATCTCTGAGGGTGGCAAGACTGGTTTGACTGCCATGGTTGCTGGAATCTGCTTCTTCATTTCCATCTTCTTTGCGCCCATTTTCGCGTCCATTCCTCCTTGGGCCACCGGTTGCGTTCTGATCCTCGTCGGTTCTATGATGATCGGTGCCGTTACTGAAATCAACTGGAGATATATGGGTGATGCCGTTCCTGCTTTCCTTACCATTGCTATCATGCCTTTTGCTTACTCCATTGCCGATGGCCTGATTGCTGGTATCTGCACATACATGCTGATCAACACTGTCGTGTTGCTGATCAAGCTTGTCTCCGGCGGTCGCATCGTGCCCCCGAACTATGATGAGAGGGATGGCTGGACTTGGCGTATTCCTGGTGGCTTCTTCCCACCTTGGATGAACCGTCTCGCGCACGGAAAGAAGGACTTTTGGCGTGAGGATCTTCCTCCTGCCAACAACACCATTGTGAACCAGACGACTGCACCCGAGGAGACTGGTTCTGATCATGGTGGATCTGAGGGCGGCAAAGTGCCCGAGACCACTCTACCCCGAGAGAAAGAGACTTGAAAGGATATGAAAGAGTGGAGGACTAGTTAGAATGTCAGTATATTGAGTGGACGTAGTAGGATGTGAAAGATACCCATGAAAACCAAAACATGATGTTCTGTTTTATCAGTTTGACCTCTCATTGCAAATGATGCCCTGTGAAGATGCTTGACCATGATGCTGAGCGCAATGGCTATGTCGGAGCACGTCAGTATTTCGCTTGTTTCTGAAGATGTCCGATAAGTCAACTTACCAAAGAGCATGCATGTTTTGATGTCCACGTTGACACTGGTGTAAGTAACATATCATGGTACATGTACACGGTTTGGTGCGTTGCATTCAGTGAGCCTGAACACCGAATGGACAGTACACATTCAGATAGGGGTTCATATGATGAAACGCATGGCACCACGGCACTCGTGTTTTCATATCTGAGCAACTGTTAAACAAGGTGTATCTACAGTTGTGTTCATGCTGGTTCAACTCAAACGAGCCTCATCCCACAGCCTGTATCCTGTTCATATAACCAGTCGTCTTGAGATCTTCAAGTCATAAATCATCGCTCTAAAGTGGCTTTTTGCCGGCAAACATTCGCTCGTTAAGTCATTAAAGCAATGTGCTTCAGTTCCCTAAGACATAATTAGCATCGATTCTTGGTCGTCAGAGTAAGGTCAACGCACTCCTGCACTTGGTGTCCCACTTTCATGGGAGGATACTCAACCTCACGTCCTTCATCTCTTCCCAACTCTTTCTGTCGCTCTCTGACTTCCTTCGCCCTCGCGACAAGCTTGGGCACAGGAGTAAGATCAACGTCACTTCCAAGATGCCAGAACAAAGTACTCGAGATTCTGACCAGAGGCCTGTCTGGAAAGTCGCGTTTCCTCTTCTCGATTGTCTCAATCGTCTTTTCGTTCACAATAACCTCATGGAAGCCGGCCTTGATCAGACCACCAGTGATGTGCTCAATCTGCTTACCCGCCTGGACTAATAGGTAGTTTCCAGGTGGGATCTTGACTGCAATACGGTTTCCAGTATTGCGAGCCCAGATGTGAAGACCAGGATAGCGAGAGCGGCCATGGATGGTGAGGAAGTTGAGGTCAGTATGGAAGCCGGCAAGGATGGTGTTCTTTTCGCCGTATTTGATTAAGTCTGAGGCCGTTGGGGCCAGAAGATGAGGTCTGTTCCAACATGTGAGTTCTTGAGAGTGTCATAGGATTTTGAAAGGGTAACTAACCCATATTTTCCAGCATCGCTAAAGAACTGAGCCGGCAAGTCTAAGCCAACAGCAGTCATCTCTGCGAGTTTAGACACACTACACGATTAATCAGGATTTAAGAAGTCAAGAATGGGAAGCCAAGAGACCTACGCGCTCTTCATGGATGTACCCCACTGGTTCATGGCTGGCTCCCAGCGGTCCTTGATATGAGGAGCTTCAGGGACGACGTTGGAGGCGTTCAACCCGGGGAACTCGGTTTCAAAAGGCGGTTGCTCACTCATTCTCCAAAAGAATCTGCACTTTGGATCAGGTGAATGTGCTGAGATATCCAACGGCCTTTGAGATGGGTCAAGTCTCTGAATGACATCCAGGCATGGCTCATCAACCGCACACTTGGGCTTTTCCGTGTTCTCCAATGTGACACCGATCTGGTAGCTCAACTCAGGCTTCTCATCTTTTCTAAGGACTTCTTCAGGTTGAGCAAAGTAATCCTCAAGGATGTCGAGGAAGGTTGAGTTATCTTCCTCGGAAACACGGCTATCATGAAGGACAAGGGCGCCGTAAGTAATTAAGGCACTGGCTGCTTTTCGGCACTCTTCCTGCACGGCCTCTG
The DNA here is from genome assembly GCA_013184445.1 of Fusarium sp. NRRL 53497. Taxonomy (NCBI): domain Eukaryota; kingdom Fungi; phylum Ascomycota; class Sordariomycetes; order Hypocreales; family Nectriaceae; genus Fusarium; species Fusarium sp. NRRL 53497. The sequence goes on along the minus strand of JABCJZ010000259.1, from coordinate 93,781 downwards.
AGTCGATAGGATTGTTGAGATAGACGTCAAGGTCTATCACGGGGAGATCCATGGACGGTTCTGCTTGAATTGAAGCCATTATATGTGGTTGTTCGTGTAAATGCCTTGAATGGTTATGCTGACAGGTGAGATGAGCAGCTCTTAACACTACGATTAGCTTTCACTTCTCCAGATCGACGGCAGAATATATATGAAAGAAAAGGAGAAATGAGAATTCAGTGACACAGCAAAAAATCTGATCTGGTGTTCCACTTTGGGAAGTTGTAACGGATTGAATGTGTCTTTCTGGTAGAATCGTCCATTACACGAGCCTTGATTGGTCAGGAGCTTGTGGTCCCGAGACGGAGTTGGCCGGTCCCCGACAGCAACTGATCATGAGCTCCGGACTTGGGCGGAGTTGGACGGACTTGGTATAAGCGGATGTGAATCATCCATGAATGAGAACGATTGTAATGTTGTATTCTCATGATAGATGCGTATGCATGGCTACTTTCTTGAGACACTGATGGAGCATGTGACCAGTCAAAGGAATGTCAGAAAGTTTGATCCATTCGCTACAGGTCGAGAGGACATAGAAGACTCAAGATCGAACATTCGCAACTTCTCTTACAGAAATGTTAGACTCGAATAGCCTTAAGAAGCCCGGCGAGAGGGAATACGGCTCTGGTCTTTGACTGTGTCCAAGTTTCTTCACTATTCCACGTCTATTCGTTAGCAGAAACAACCAACTTGCCAGGTCCATCAAAACCAGTCCCTCATAGCAATGATAAGTCTGGTCGAGTCTCCTCAGACTCCCTCAAGTCCAAATCGTCCAGAATGAAATGACAATCAAGAGACCAGCACTTCGCACAAAGCAATAATGGTTCAAGGAATCTATTTCCATCTCACAAGAAAACTCGCCAGGCCGTCGAGGCAATGCCCTCCTCCGCCGGTAATATACACCTGTTTTCCCTTCCAAGCCCTCCTCATCGCTCTCAGCAATCTTTAATCTCCATCCTGCCCTGCCTTACGAGCGCCCAGCCTCCAGCTCACGCTCAGCCTGCTGGTAGTACTTGGCCGTGTCGACACCGTGCTGGTTATGGTTGACAAAGTTGAACCAAGGAATCGTGCTCAGGAACAGAGCAGAGTATCTGCTCTGTCGGGCAGCAACACCCTGAAGATGAGGGCTTAGCCGGCTAACCCCATATAAAGGCTCGCCCTTCTTAACCTTATCAACCATCTCGCGCATATCCATCTCGATCTCGCGGGCGTTCTCGGTAGTACCGTAGAATCGGACTATTCAGATTAGTTTAATTTGCTTGACATAGAGAATCCGGGTGCTGAAAGACGTACGGGCCGATCGCTGGTAGAAGTAGAGGAAGCCACCCAAGAGACCAACACCACCAGCTAGTCGCATGGCCTTGGGGAAACCACCCTTTCCAACATGTGAGGGAGCGAACTTCTCGAGGGCCAAAAGGGCAGCTGGGGCGAAAGCAGCGGCGACGGTGCCGGCAATGTAATCAGAGGTACGGGCATAACCCACGACTCGCTTGAAGTGACTGCCGAGGATCAGCAACGCTCACAATCCAAAGTCCCAATCCACGCAATTCAATCATCCAAAAGCTTCCATCCAGTTCGTGTCGTCGTCGCTAGGTATCGAGGGGGTTCATGTTACGTACGGGTCGTTGTCAATGAGCTATAACATCATCAGTTAAACTATCCAATTGCTTCGTCAATTGCAGCGTCACTTACGGGATACTCGGTCTGAACGACCTTGCTGGTCCCGACAAAGGACGGAGTCGCCTGCTTGGTCGCTGTCTCAGCCATTGTGTGATGCGTCGTCCGTGACAGTTCAATTCCTTGAATACTATCACCAAGCCTTTCGAGGTCGTCGGTTTCGGTACATTCAGAAGCTGGAGCCGGTCTTGATGCCTGAGGACAGAGTCACGTGAATGGTCAGCCCATCAAAGTTGGCGATGATTGGTCACGTGTGAAATGGTGGGGTTGCGAATCAATTAAGCTCACGACGCGTCTCCCCAACTCTAGACGCGTCTAGCAATTGACTCTTATCAGTTCTCAAGATCTCCCTATACAATAACAAGTCCAAAATGCCTACACTAGACCCGGATCCCGCCAACGGGCTTGATAATTACGATGTTGATGACTTTTCTGACGACCCCTTCGCCTCGCCCCCTCCAGACGCGGCCAACAAGAAGCGCAAAGAACCAGATTCAGGCCTAGGAATTGATGAAGAGGTTGATGTAAAGAAGCGAGCTCGGGTTCCCAATGTCAAACTCGATGAAGAGAGGTTAGTCCAAATGCAGTCTCTTTGTTTCGTGAGACAATTCTGACATAGCAACAGGCTACTTGGACCCAAAGGAATACCCAAGTTACGGCAAAGGGCGCGAGACCTAAAGATCAAGGGTAAAGGCCATGAAGTATGTGACCATGAACCAATTGACACGATTCAACATTCTAACAGCCCATATTAGTTTTCAGATGCCTCTAGACTTCTATCTTTCTACCAGCTATGGCTGGACGACCTCTTCCCAAAAGCCAAATTCCTCGACGCCCTTGGTATGGTCGAAAAGGCAGGCCACAAGAAACGAGTCATGATCGCACGAAATGAATACATCAACGAGAGCAAGCCCAGATCTTCAAATGCAGATGACGAGGAGGACGATCCGTTTGTCGACAACGATGCATCGAGACCTACAGGGCAGGATGCTACAAGACCAACGACTGAAACCGCCAGACCGAAGACACCAGAGCAAGACACAGGCGTACCAGACGATGACGACCTTTACGATGCCACACCACGACCCTCTCGGCCAATCGTTCCTATCCGCAACGATGTCCCCGAAGAAGACGATCTCGAGGCCCTAATTGCCGAAGCAGAAGGTCGAGGCCCAACCCAGAAAACAAAAGCAAATCCCACACAAGCAGAGCCAGATGAGGATGACCTGGATGCGCTCATGGCGGAGACAGAAGCGCAGGATACAGCAAAGAAGCCAGAAGCGCCACGGGCTGAACCAGATGACGATGACTTAGATGCCCTGATGGCAGAGGCCGAGAGTCAAGATCAGACAACAAAAGAAAAAGGGCAAGCGTCAAAAGAAAATAATGAAGGCGGGAATAACTTCGACGATGAAGAGGCAGCGATGCAGGAGATGGATGGCTTGTGGTGAATGAGAATACAAGAAATGGCAGGATTCAGGTGTTTGGCGTTGAGATGTGAGCGAGTCTATATACCATCAATATCACATGTCCCGGATGCATCAATCGTCATTGAGTCTATGACTACTGCCTCATTGTCCTTCGTGTAAAGCGCCGGTTCTATGTTGCCAACCATACGAAGTCCTCCAAGTAACTTCGACAGTCAATGAGTGTTGATCAAGGAAGCCGAAGATGTTAGTCGAGGAGCCTGAATGTATTGGCGAAGGTTCAGCCCTATCAGACATGACTATCAGAGGGGAAAACACCAACATATCACATATCACAGGTCAGGTATCATGAGTGAATGGAACAGAAAGTTAAGATCATGCGCTTCTTTTGAGCGGTTCATTGTATTGTATAGTATTGGTACAAAAGACCTAACCGATAGGCTTGTTTGCCGGTCCCCCCTGGGACTTTGATCCTTTGACGCCTTGCACCACCACTTGTTTTTCAAAAATACAAAACGTTATCACATGATGGTAGAAATCGTGAAGGAAATGTAAACCCTCACGATCTTTCCACCCAATTAGTGTCTTCCTCCGAAATAATTGACAAGACAGATTTTTTGGTTGGTTGGTGTCCACGTATTTGGGAGCGAGTCTCTGGGTCGAGAACTTCGCTTGTCTCACGCTGAATTCGTCGATCCTCGGACCGGATGGCCCAGAGGATAGTCATCAGTAACTCACGCGACGGCAAAGTCATCTCAGACAGATATCGTGTCAACTCATCTTGGCCGCGCGATCCTTCAGTTCCGCGCTTCGAGTTCTCGACCCGATCCTCGCATCCCTCAGACACCAACCGCAATGCCACCAACGTCGCATCCTCGAGAGGACGCGCCAGGGAGGGGCTGCTGGATAGGATTTTCCGAAGGGATTTGAGTCTCAAGTTCGTAGAACTGATGCTCGTGGCTGATGATCGCAGCGGCGTTGTCGGTTGACTTGAATTCCGCGGTGATGCCGTTTGCGTCGTCGTTGAGAAAGTCACTGATGTCGAACTCGTCGTTGAAACTTTGGTTGAGGTTGAACGTGGGCGCGTCACCACCCATAAAATGGTCGCCAATAATTGAGGAGTTGGGAGAAGACATGTACCCGCTTTCAAGGACATGGCGATCTGTGTCAAAGGTCGATGACAGAAGTTCAAGGTCGCCATAGCTGAAAGCAGCATCATCTGAAGTGGCAGGAGCCAGGGCGAAGTTGGCGGCATCGGGGCTTGGGATGGCATGGACAGCTGGGGCACCTCCGCCGACATGTGACACTGCAGGTCGGACAACATCGCAGCAGGACGTTGTGTCAGGTCGGGAGAGGTGCTTTCAGACTGTTCAGGTTCCGCCTCCTTCAATGGCTCCTGTTGAGGGATCTCTTCGGATGACTCGGGGACAGGTGATAGACAGGGGGAGAGTGCCGCTGGATCGACAGTGGCAACAGGAGAGACAGTTGCCTTGAAAGGCTTGTGTGTGGTTTGAGTACTGAAGAGCTCTTGTGATAGTGGGGGAAGACCAGATGAGCGTCGCATCTGGTCGAGCTCCATCATGAGCTTGGTGTTCATTTGTTCGGCGTGCTGGATAGCTGCCTCGAGTTCCATGTTCCTCTTCTCAAGCTGCTCGACCTCCTGTCTCTTGCGTTCGCGAGAAGACTGAGCGGCGCGACGGTTCCTTAGAACACGCTCAACTCGACGTTGCTCCTTCTCATCAGCAGTCTTTGCTCGTTTTCTACATAGGGAGTTAGTGAAACCGTTCTCGATATCACTCAACCTTAAGGTTGAATGGTCATACCTGGGAGGAAGGTTTGTCTTGGGCTCAGGGAGGACCTGGCCCCACGACTTTCGCTTCTTGGTAGTCTTCTTCTCAGGGGCAGGCGATGGGGACGGTGTTGATGAGACACCCTCTTCTTGCTTGATGATAGGCATTGATGGGGACATCTGATCGTCGATACAAGACTTTGGTGTCATGATGTCCATGGGGTTCATTGTTGAAGTGGCGCTGGGAGTTGTGGCACCGAAGAGTGATGTGAAGTTGTCCCCGGGAGCTGACATGAGAGACTCGGTGGGCGAGTGCTCAAACTTGTGGAGTTGTGATTCTTGTTGGAACTCCATTTTGTAGTTGTTTGTGAATGATTATGTATGGTTTGTTTGTTTGTTTGTTTGTTTGTTTAGGGTTGGAGTTGAACTGATAGAGGCAGATGTGGATGATGCTCTCAATATCAGGTATACACCAAAGATATTATGGGGATAACGGTAGCTGTTATTAGATTTGGATGTGTATGAGACGCAGGCAGCGATGTTCCACCATCACAAGACTTAGCCAAGTGTGAGTCAGTGACTAGGCTCAATTGTGGTTGCCTTGGTCGAGGCGATGAGTCAGGTGATGGTGATGACGAAAGGTGCTTCGAGAGGATGCAATGTGAAGGAAAGGACAGACTGTTCTCTTCAAGGCTCAGCTCACTCTGTTAGCGACCTTTTCACTGGGTGCTTGTCGGTTGGTTGGTTTGGATCTAAAGGCCAGCTTGAGCTTGAGCTTGGATGGAGCGGACAGGCCCTCTTTATCTCTTGAGGACACGTTGAGAGTTTGGAGGGGCACAGCTCGTCAGATCCCTGTGCCTGAGGCATCAGCCCCTGAGACGGCACCCCCTGAACTCGTTTGGGCCTCCCAAAGCGGGAAGGTGGCCTCGGATAGGGCCCTTTTGGTGCCGGGATGCAAGTTGCTTCGCAAGCCATCCCGGCCCATGTTAGAACAGGCTTTCAGGGGGCGCAGGTTGCGCAACCTTTACGGTTTCCACTGAAATCAACCCCACCGGGGAAAGACTCCAGGCTGCTGGTTCAACTGCAGGGGGGCTTAGGAATCTCCTCACAGCCCGGGACTGAAGGTCTCATTGGCGGAATACATCTGACACAGCGCTTTACGGAGCCCCATCGGCCGTTCGAGTTTCCAAAAAAAGGGGGTTGATCAATCGGAGCCCGTAAGACAAGACTTGAGCCCGTCCGTTAGTTGACGGACACGGAGGCCGCGGTGCTAGAGATGCCGTTCTTTGTTCAGTAGGTGGCGGACCGAGTCACTCCATTTGCCTCGATTCGAGCTAGGAGCCTAGGAGAGTCCAAGAGATTCATGAATTGGTCATCCATCAGGCTGAATAGGTATGAATAAACCTCAATAGCTCAATGTTGAGGCTCGTGTAGCAAAAATTGTAATTGACCAGTCGGTGGCTTAATTTTAAAGGCAATAATTAATACCTACCAAGGTACGTAAGATAAGCAAACTCCCGCCTTCTTTCAATACGCTTCAGCCATTCTCTCTCCCTGTGGGTGGTGCAGCCCGTGCATTCCCATGGGAGAAAAGCCTATTGAAATGTCGTGATCCTTCAACTTTGGCAACAACCATTAGTTTGACGAGCTGAAATGGATCAACATCATCAAAAGAAGAAGCTTTCGATTTTGAGTTTCATCTTTCTCTCTTTGCGGAGGTTAGTGCTGCGATTATCGAAGATTTGTTTCCCCAAAGGCGTTTTACGTCTGCACAATGACGGGATCACCTCTTCCAAAGAATGGATGGATACCTTACTCAAGAGGAAGATGGGCGAAGGAGGTCGAAGGAATGGATCTGTCTAGCGCTCACGATCGCACACAGTCAGCTATTGTCAGCTCTCCACCAAGTCCAGTCCAGTCCAGTCCACCAATCCACCCAAGCCACGCCACGCAGGGAGATATCCACTGACGCAACTCAATGCAGGGCATTATCGTCGATGATGGTTATAGTTGCCAAGGGATAATGCGTTTCAATAGCGGTGTTGAAAAGTACCAGCACTTTGAGGTTGAGAGTTACATCCCGTGCGTTACTGTGGTATGTGACCGAAAGAGGCTCAACATACCCCAAAAGAGTGCCCCCTCCGGATTAACCATCAAAGCTAATATCAGCAATCCAATTGAAGTGCTCAGTTATTATCGTGACCTCGTAATGTTCGGGGAACGATTTCAACAATAGAAACAGACTCAGAGTCAACTGAATCTCAACCCGGAGATGCTACGTAACAGACGAAACTCGTAACGACGTATTTGCCTGCAGACTTCGTAAGACGTCGTTTCTTATGGTATCCGTAGTCTTTGCTGGGCTGACGCTGACCGACGCCTCATCAAGTGGACCTCGTGTGTGTGTTCCAAGAAAAGAACAGGTACCGCCGGCCCTACCGGGGACGTATCCGCCAACACCAAAGTCCACCGGAAATACCACCTCGTCCATTTGTTTCGCTGGCTAAATATGGCTGGAATCTTAAAGGCCTCCATACTTATCCACCAGAAGCCCCATCATTGCCATTATCGAACTGTCTTGCACTTGGCTCTGCTCTGTTTCCCTGATTAATTAATCATTAATTACTGAGATCGATCCTCTGGTGGCTGAGGTTCGTGCCCGGTAGGCTCCCAGTTTCAGTTTCAGACTGATTTTACGTTTCGTCAAGCTCTTGAATTGAGTTCAGCTTGCGCAGGCACCACCAACAACATCAGTCGATCTTCGATTAACATGGAACCCTGATGAAGTCGGTCTGATATGCATTAAGATTGGCGATATACTCATGAATCCCCTCACCAGAGCCCCGCCACAGTGAATCTGTCGATGCGGTGAACGCCCTTGGTTTGCAGGGACTGTTTGGTCCGTGAATCAAAGTCTCAAGTAAAGTTCATCAGCTTTCACTTTCCAAGCCTCAATACCCCATTGAGACGGCAACATGCAATGCAGATTTTCTCAATCATGATGGATGGCCATTTCATTTTCACCGGCTCTTCAGTCAAGCTCCCTTCTTGTCCTACAAGCTCGACGGATCGCATCCCCGTGGCTTGGAATGGAACGCTATGTTAGCCAGCTTCCCTTAGCTGCCAATGCCATGCAGCTGGGACTCGCTACGACTGGGTCCTTTTCCTTGGCGAAACCGAACGAGCTAAACAAGATCTCATCATATCACACAAGGAGCGGGAATCTAGGCGAATCTACGGATACCAGCCGCAATAAGGGATTCTTGAGACACGGAAGGGAGAGACATGCCAACGGTAAAGTGAACGGTCACAGGGAGAGACGCAAAATGCTTCAAAAATCCATCAAACGCCACCATCAAACATCTTTCCCTTCGTTTCCTCTCTGTCTCAGGAGTACCATGTTTCACAGTAAGTGATCTACCCGTTCCCTGCCCGTCACAGGTATTGCTTGACCCTGATCTTCAAGAACCCCTTTCTCGATCCATTCCCTCGAAGGATGTTCCCTTCAGCTCGCCTCATACCCCTAGCTTCCCCTCCTGTCACGATAGTTCTTCCGCCGGAACGATATAGTCCATGCCATAGTCAGACGATATACATAGTAGTTGCGCGCCAGTGAGTTCTCAAGGTTATGGACGCAAAAGGAGTTGGTGGGTATTCTCATTCCAAAACGTAGCGTACCCCTGGTTTGCAATATCGTCCTCATCTGAGCTTAATTGAACCAATTAATTAATCTCAAACCCCATTGACGAATGCCGGACCGTATCTCATCTCTACGCCATGTCGTAGTGTAGAATCTCATCTCATATTCCACGCGTTCCCCATTGTGTCAGGTTGGCCGACCCCATATCCCGTACATTGCGTGAGAAGGTAATGGAAGCACAATGAACCCACTTTACGGAATACTCTCACCATCAGACATGTCCAAATGAGTTTACCTCTCTCCAATCTCCGCGAGCGAGTCAAGTCTTATCACCTAAAACTGCAGCATTGTCGCATTGATCACTCTCCAGCCTCTGTCGTCGCCCAGCCCCCTCTAGTATCCGATCATTGCGGCACCACCCGCCTCCCCTTAGCCAGACACTACCAGGACCAGACATTAAGCGAGAGAAAGACCCTGATCGCCTCCAGTCCCAGCTTTGACTCTTACTTCTTGAGTAGCGTAGTACATCGCAACGCGTCAAACGGCATACGATAAAGTCTGGTGTATATTGGCAACTCAAGCCGGCGTATCAAATTTACGATAAATCATTGAGACTGTCTTCTTAATAAGGTATCCGTGCCTTGATCCAAGCGTGGCTATCTGGTTATTTGTGAAAGCGTTGAAACGATACAACTACCGTTACTTTTGGGCGCTGGATCATTAGCCGTAGAGTTTATACCATCTCAGCACTTGTGCTTGTTCATGTTACAGGCGGCATTTGCAAAGAGTTGGCGGCAGCTGTTGACGAGTGTGAATGGTTTGACATGTACAATCTTCTGACCATGTCCATTTCTATTTCTTCTAATTATAGAACGGGTGCCAGATAGGGCCCTTCTGCTTCGAAGATGAGTGTTATGCTTCAGCTTCAGGCAATATGGCAGCGTGGGTTGGTTTCTCTGATAAGTCTCACTCTTGACTCGAAGCTCTATGCCGTCCCCAACCATCATGATGAACGACCTTCATTCTTCGCCAATTAAATATGTCGAGATACTCGTTCTCCTTGGCTTGTCTTCCCCTCTGAGAGTTTCTGAGTATATCATTCAAGATGGGCTTGAAGTGCTTGCCAGTCTAAGCTATCCTGTAACTGACTTGATACGGGTTAGCAAGATTCATGCATGAGAGACAGTGGCACTTCTTATTAATTCCGAATAATCACATACACGATGCTTCTGCGCCCATGGTAAAAGATCTTGTATTTTTACTTTGTTGGGGGACTGTTGTGTTCAACATTTGGCCATGATGTAGTTTGAGCTCTTGGATGTCAAAGTCGGAAAGGGTTGTAAGCTGCGCCATGTGTTGTGGTCAACGCCGACACCGCACTCGCTAGTAAGGACTCAATACTCTTCTTTATTCCATTCTGTAATGTCACGAGTTGCAATTACTGCTAAAAGAAGTCCTTTACACAGACCAAGCATCTCCCTTCTCTTGGTGATCATCATCTTCAATTCACCTCAAAAGAAATTACCCTAGATCAATGTAACAAACCATCTCACAGTGGCTGTGCACAAGCCACAGCGCCTTATCTTATTCCGCAGAATTATCCGTCTCCGTCCGTTGCGTCATTCGCCCACTTCTCCAGTGTCTAGCCTGTCTTCGTGGCGCCCCGCATCCCTCCATCGCAAGCCTAATTCTAGGCCTTCGGCGGTTCCATACCCACCTAAGTTCACACTCACATGACATTCACTACCTCTTGCAACTTCGATACACAACCGTAAAATCCTTCCTCGACGACCTCCCCCATCTCCCAGAGTCCACCGATAAACACCGCCCAACATGTCGAACCGTCAGCAGGCCCGCGACATGCAAGTCGAGTTCCAGGCTCGCTTCCAAGCCAAGCAGGCTCGCCGCGAGGCCCAAAAGGCAGCCAAGCAGGATCCCATCCTGAAGAAGCAGATCCAGGAACTCCTCAAGAAGGGCGAGACGCAAAAGGCCTACCAGAAGGCCAAGATGTTGCTCTCCAAGCAGGCGCTCGCTCAGCAGATGGACCAGATGGCCGATATGGCTGAGTTGTCTGCTGCGCAGATCCAGGCCAACAACTCGATGAACCGCATGACCCAGATGATGGCCCAGTCATCACGAACAATGAATGTGGCCCAGAAGAGCACAAACCCTGAAAAAGTCAGCCCATGCTATTTGCGCAATATCGAACCCGGACTAACAATAATACAGACCCTCGTTACCCTTGAGCAATTCAAGCAGCAAAACGAAGAATACGCCATGTCCAATGGCATTTACCAGGACGCCATTACCCAGTCTACCTCCACCCAGGTCGGCGAGGATGCTGTTCACGAACTCCTCGGTAAGCTGGCCGACGATGCCGGTCTTGAGCTCAGCAAGGAACTCAACCAAGCGACACCCTCGAACGCCGAACCCCAGCAGGCCAATGAGCCCACCGCCGAAGAGGAGGACAAGCTCCAGCAGAGGCTGCGAGCTCTGCGCGCATAGTCTTGCCACCATCGAACGGCTTGCTTGACACGAGACTTTTTGAGGTCCATTCTTTTATGCGATAAGACGGCATGATAACTACATAACGATCGACCTTGAGAGAGGTGTGTTTTCTTGGTTGCGGTTTGGCGTTGGGGTTCTGGTGGCGACATAAATTCATCTCCAATTTGAGAATGGACGCAATTTTTCTTTATTGGTTATGAACATCATACATTAGACATGACACTGGCTCCCAGTTTCCTTCCACATGCTCGTGACATCTATTCCCCGCTGACTGCATGCTCTCGCAAATGCCAGATACTCCAAACCATGATGGGCTTACATGTAAAGACTTGCCACCGCCGTAATATCCCTCTTGATCATTTCCTGCGCCTGTTGCATCTTTTGATACAGTTCCGGATCACCCACAATTCTCGCTGCATTCTTCACCTCGCGGCATGTCTCGTCCAGTCGTGTAATCGTTCGTACAATCGTGCCCTCAAGCACGTCCGTCAAGCCGGTAATGTTCTTGAAGCTCATGCCTCGAGCCCACTCATATACCACCTCCATGATACCGAATCGTGGTCGAGAAACAAAGTCATTTGAATCATCGGCGGATTGGATGACCTGTAATCGGGTTTGAACATCGTTCACCTTCTCGGAGATGGCAACAATGGTCTCCTTTCCGCGCTCGAGGTTGCCAGTCAGAGAAGGCTCCATATCGGTCTTCTCTTGGAACACAAATGCCGACAGGAGGGCAGCAATTTCTGCAGGTTCGTAGTCGGCAAGGACATTGTCAAGGATAAGCTCGGTAAGAACCAGTTCATCACCAGAGTGAATCTCGCAGGCAACCTTGCCCTTGAGCTGGATCCGAGTGGCATCATCAATGAAACCAAGCTCCTTGAGCACTTGGACCCTCTGTTCGTAATCAGGTAGAAGTTGAAGATTCTGGTCAGATAGTGACTGCTTCAGCTGAGAAATGTGCTCCTTGATGAGCCACTCATCGTGGCACATAGCGAACTGCAAAATGTAGTTAGTATCATAGTCATATCACACAGGGTGAGGCGAACTTACATGCTTCAAGAAGTCTGGACACTTCTCAGCTGGCGAATTCGATATCGTCTTGACCAACTCAATTCTCTTCTCCACCATCTCCTGTAGTTGCAATTGCTTGATTCGAGACAGATCCAACTCTTCCCATCTATCATCCCACGAACCACAAAGCTCTTGAAGTCGATCCTTCGCTTGATGATAGCCGTCCCCGCCCTGGAAGATCTCGGGGACGATGCCCTTGGTCACCCATCTGGTGAGACACTCCACATCACTCAGAGGAACATGAAGAGTCTTGGTCTGCACTCGCTTCTTGCTCTTTGGGAGCTCGTGGAGGTATTTGCGGAATGAGGGGATGAAGGGAAGCTGGTCGGTGGCATCTCGTCGATCTCGAAGTGATTTGATGGCGCAGATATGCAATGTTGGATCCTCGGTCGTACCTTTGTTACTAATACCGTCTGCCAAAAGGATACCAATAGAGCGAATACCGTCCCAGTTGAAGACAATGAGTCTATGCTGCGAGAACATCCTGCGCCCTATAGGGATAGCCAGAAGGCCCTTGTATAGGTCGAATGTGAGTCGCTTGAAGTCCTGGGAAGCTTGGTGGCATTCGTCCATCGAAACATCACAGGTCTCACAAGAGTCTCGCTTGACCTTGGCCAAATCTGCTTGTGCCAGCTTCACATCCTTCTCATGCTCGGGGAGCAACTGTTGAGTGGCATGCTCAGAGAAACTGCGTTTGATCATCTCTTCAATCTTCAACGCCTCAACTCGAAGGAGATTGAGAATCATGTTGTATGTCAGTCGGAACTGCGACCGCAACTTTGAAGGCTCTCCCAAGATCATGTTTCGAAGGTCTGCAACAGGGGGCGCATCATCCAAGCCTCCTGGCGGCACGATGATGACTGAGCCAACAGTATCCAGACCACGACGACCAGCTCGGCCGGCCATCTGAGTGTACTCTCCTGGTAACAGATTTCGGAATGAATGTCCGTCATGCTTACGGTAACCGGAGAATACTACTGTTCGAGTAGGAAGGTTTAGACCCATAGCAAATGTTTCCGTAGCGAACAATACCTTGACCAGTGTCTGAGCAAACAGAATCTCGACCAGTTCCTTGACAATGGGCAGTAATCCACCATGGTGAACAGCAATGCCTCTGCTCAGAAGCTCTCTCAGTCTAACAATCTGTGGAAGCTGTCTGTCATCCGGCTTCAACCTTGCAACCGACTTTTCGATGATCATGTGAATATGGCTCTTCTCAGAAGCAGTACAAAAGTCTTGGTTGCTGAGAGCATCAGCATTCTCCTCGCATCGCTTCTTCGAGAACACAAAGATACAAGCTGGCAGAAGAGTATTCTTCTTGAGATACTGAACAAGATGAACCCAAAGATTCTTGTCCTGGGCAACTGACGTGAAGCCACCAGCACGGCCACCACGACCCATATGACCAGGAGCATGGCTTGCTCGAGGTGGTCCACCTCGACCACGTTGCTGGTTACCTCCTCTCTGTTGGCCTCCTCCTCCACGTCCACCACGCTGGGGACCACCTCGCTGAGTACCACCTCGTTGGTTGCCTCCTCGCGGATTACCTCCACGGGTGGCAACAGTAGTCTCTGCGGGCTTCGTCTTATCCTTCCCTTGAATAGCAAAGTGCGCATCTTTCCAACCTTTCTCAATGAACTTCTTGTCTGAGTCCACGATCTTGTGGATGTCCTTTCCAGCCCAGAGATAGTGTTCGAGGGGAACAGGCCGCTTTGGTGTGGAAATAACATAGATATCCTTTTGCTTCGTCCGCCCAACCCACGAAGCAAACTCCTTGGTGTTCGGAACTGTCGCGGATAGTAGGATGAGTGACACATGCTCAGGAAGCATGATGATGACTTCTTCCCAGACAACACCTCGCTCAAAATCGTTGACATAGTGGACTTCGTCGAAGATAACGAACTCGACATCACGGATTAGATCGGCTCCTCGGTAGAGCATACTTCGAAGAATTTCCGTTGTCATGATCAGGCAACTAGCCTCGGGATTGATTTGAACATCACCAGTGAGAATGCCCACCTCGTCAAATGTCTGTCGAAAGTCACGGAACTTCTGGTTGCTCAGAGCCTTGATTGGTGAGGTGTAAATGGCCTTTGTCATGTGTTTAGCAGCCAGTGCAATTGCGTACTCTGCTACAACAGTCTTGCCGGCGGAGGTATGTGCTGCAACGAACACTGAATCGCCGTTCTCCAGGTGATATACTGCTTCCTTTTGGAAAGTGTCGAGTTCAAAAGGCCATTCTCTAGCCATGTCAGGTACGAGTTCTCTGAAATTGGACATATCGTGGTTGATGTCGACCATATGCGCCCACTCGCGACCAGCCTTGCGGGCACTCGAGGCTGCAAGGACTCCATGAGGTTCCAGGGCAGGGAACTCAACCGGCAGGATGTCATCGATATCATCACCGTCCTCGCCAGTGTCATCGGTCGTCGGATCCGGTGTAGTAGTATCTGTAGAAGCTTCACTGCTGCCCTCAGGATCGACCTTTGCTTCTTCTGGATCTTCTTCGAGCACCTCCTTGATAGCGTTTGCATCGTCTTGGCTGATATTTGTCTTTTTTTTGGTGAAGTCGATGCCTCTGCTCATTCCAGGAGCCATCTCTAGTAGTCCACCTTCGGCACCAAGCTGGATCACTCGCTCAAGCTTGTTACCTGTGCCGCTTGCCTCTGCAACACCTCCAGCAACACCTGTATGAACCTGATCCTCAAATGCTGCCGTCGCCTCAATACCTTCGAGACCACCAGGGGCGAACGGGAAGAAACCTGCAGCGCCCCTCACAAATTCTGCGCGGTTGGCGGGCTTTCGAGACAGACTAGTCGAGTTCTTGGCCGTGGCACTGTTTGCGGGGACAGTGACGTTCTTGTAGCCTGTAACGCGACCCTCAAGTCCATGACGCTGAAATCTGGTGAGAGTTCGAGTATGCGGTGGTGCAATCTTGTATAGAGAGGTGTAATCAGCCTCAAAATCCCATCGTTGCTGAAGACGGTTGAGCCATTCTGGTGAGAACTCAGGCGAGGGCGAGAGGAGGAGCTCCTCTAGGTGACGCTTAAGCTCCTCAGGATCTTGGGTGGCAGGTTGGCGTTGACCGGTCTCTTGAGGCCCCTTTTCAAGAAGAGCATCTATACCAGCCATGCCTGCTTATTTTAGTCAAGTAGCAGGCAATGTTGCGTTGTTTTACTTTGTTTGTTGTCGAATGAATATGGAAGTGATGAAAGCTCCAAGTTAAAGTGCGTACCCCACCATTGACGTTGGTGATTCTGATATTCATGGCGGGACAGCTCAAGCTCCACCTGAATTACCCTATACACAAGGTAGCAAATATTGTACCTCATACTTGACATAATACATTTACTTAAACAAGCACCTTAGATGTTTATGGCTTTTCATGAACTGGTTTCGAACTCTTGCTAGTGAAAACCCCGGTCAATATACGAGCTTTCTCCTGGTACAAGCCTGGATATTTCTGGATTTGAAACCCCCATGATCTGCTCTCACGGACATGGAGTAAGACGAACATGGCAAACAAAACTCTCAGCTCACGGTCAATAGAAGCACAAATGTGAATTGGTAGATCATTAATAAGACGGATGCTATGCCCTGACTATACATGGCAACACGCGGTAAAATTACATTTCCCTTCCCTTCCGCACGTCTATGAAAAAAGTGTCCATCAATACGCCAATTGGACCGGATTTTCATCCTCGTCGCAATTCCGATGGCCACGAAGAGCAGCATGAGACAAGCTCTGCTATACTCAGTACGCAGGCATGGGCGCCGGCCTCACATGCTCAAGCAACTAAACCGGATTCTCTCTCAAACTTCATTTCTCTTTTTTTACAGGCGAAGGACCTTGGCAGCGTAGTCCTCAATCAGCTGCTCAGTAGGGAAGGACATCTCCTCGAGCTTCTGGGCGTAGGGGGTAGGGACCTCAGCACCGGTGACTCGGGCAGCAGGGGCATCGAGGTAGTCGAAGCCGTACTCCATTGTCAAGGCAAGGATCTCAGATCCAACACCGAAGGCAGGGTAGCCAGACTCGACGGATAGAAGACGGTGGGTCTTCTTGACGGACTGGATGATGGTCTCAACGTCAAGAGGCTTGACGGATCGCAGGTTGATAACCTCAACCTCAACACCGTACTTCTTCTTGAGGTTCTCGGCGGCAACGAGAGACTGGCCAACAGTGCGACCAAGGGTGACAATGGTCAAATCCTTACCGGATCGCTCGATCTTGGCCTTACCGAAAGGAATGACGAAGTCGTCCTTCTGGGCAGCCTCGGACATAGGGAAGCTCTGGCCGTACATCAACTCGTTCTCGAGAACAACGACGGGGTTTGGGTCGCGGATAGCGGCCTTCAGGAGACCCTTGGCATCCTCAGAGCTCCAGGGGGAGACGACCTTGAGACCGGGAATGCTGCCGTACCAGGCGGAGTAATCCTGGGAGTGCTGAGCGCCGACACCAGCAGCGAAGCCGTTAGGGCCACGGAAGGTGATGTTGCAAGGCTGGATACCACCAGACATGTAGAGGGTCTTGGCAGCAGAGTTGATGACCTGATCGATAGCCTGCATGGCGAAGTTGAAGGTCATGAACTCACACTAGACGAGTAAAACACAACGGTCAGAGTCTAATTGAACAATCGCAATGCGGTGCCGAGATACTTACGACGGGGTGAAGACCACTGAGGGCAGCACCAACAGCGAGACCACAGAAACCGGACTCGGTGATGGGAGTGTCAATGACACGCTTCTCACCGAAGCGGTCGAGAAGACCCTTGGTCACCTTGTAGGCACCGTTGTACTGAGCAACCTCCTCGCCGAGAATGAAGACCTTGTCGTTCTGCTCAAGCTCCTCAGCGAGAGCCTCGTTGAGCGCATCTCGGACAGTGACCTCCTTGACGCCGGAGCTCTGGCTGTCGGCGTAGGATCGGGTCTGGGCGGAACCGAAAACAACGGGTCGCGCAAGAGCAGCACGAGCGACGGCAGACTGGGCGAACGAAGGGGCAGCGGGAGCGCGAAGAGCCCGAGTCGAAGCAGCTAGGCGAGCTGCGGGTCGAAGAATGCGAGACATGATGTGCGTTTGTTGAATAGTCAATTGACCCAGGAGTCGAGGAGGAGGACGGCGGACGGTCGACGAGGAAGCGAGGACAGAACTTCAAAGACAAGAAGCTGCAGAGGACAGGCTTCTGTTAATTCCCGGGTCGTCGACGTTGACGTGGGAATTGAAAATGGTGATGAACTGAAGTTGATGTTGAGAGATGGAACAGGTCGGGTTGAGAGAGGGAATTTCACCGAAGAACGCTTCTGCTGGCCAGCTATCAGTTTTTTTTTGGGGCCAGTCGGTACGTATCGTACCGGAACTGCGAGGTACTTGAGCCCTCACCAATTTTCAGTGACTAATGGAGTACCCGCTCTCCAAAAACCCCGAGTGAGCCTCCGTTAGCTCGGGGCAGCTTTATCCCTCTTGCTCCCCTCTTACAACGACTTTTGATGCGACCCCTGCCATTGAGTGCGGCAGTAGCCAACTAGTGGTGAAGCACCTATCACAGCTCAGAACACACCCTCTACGACCCATTTCGAAAGTCTGTTGGGGGATCCAGGGGAACATTGAGGGACCATTATCTCCACCAAACACGAAAACTGACGGGAGTTCTTTAACCATTGAACGGTCAGATGACGGTGCCGGAGAAACAAGAAACCGCTAACTCAAGATCACCTCAGCATCGAATGTTGATGCGATTCAATTACTTCAATTCATGAATGATGGCCAGTCATGCTATCAACGACAAGAAAAGATGAAATTGTATTGGTAGGTATATTACAATTATAAGCCAGTATTGTCCCCTAAACTCCTCTGCCTTCTGGATCCTCTATATCTTGAGGCCAGCCACTTCATATGTATGCATCATCAGCCAGCATGATATTCTCCTTTTTGACCTTCATGAGATGTTTTTGTTTTAAAGTTTTGTTGTCATGAGCCTGTTGCTTTACGCAGCGGGCTTGCGAGCCACCATGAGGTACATGGGGGTGAAGAGATGATCGCGACCACCAGCGACCAGGCAGTCGGCAGCGAGAGCCAGACTGTCAGCAGTCTTCTTGGTTCCAGCGGGAGCAAGCTTGAAGGTCTCAAGGATACCAGCCAGACCGTGGGCGATGGTTCGACCCCAGGTGGTCATGCGCACAATGGTGAAGATGTCACCGACAGACTGGATGTAGCGGAGCTCACCAGCCAGAGGCCAGTACCAGGGGAGGGCATCGGGGCGCATTGCCAGATCCTCGTGGTGGAGCATCTCGAAGCCAGAGTCCTTGATGGCATCAAGTCCCTCGGAGACCTTGCACATGTTGGAGATACCATCACCCTGCTCGATACCCAATCGAATCTCACGGTGGCGGAGGTTATCGTTGTCATACTCGTCGGTCATGAGCCACTCGTACACACCAAAGACACCACCGGGCTTGAGAACTCGGAAGATCTCGCTGTAGATGCCCTTGAGGGTAGGAGCGTGGCAAGTAGCCTCGATAGCGTAGATGGCATCGAAGCTGTTGTCAGGGAAGGACATTTGCTGAATATAGAGTTAGCCGTGGGGTTGGGCTCAGGGGTTGCTGGGTAGTACGAACCATAAAGTCACCCTTGACGAACTTGAGCTGGTTTGACAGACCCTCCTTGAAGGCGTAGTGGGTGGCACGCTCAATTTGGTAGTCGTTGTTGTTAAGACCGGTGATGTGGGCACCAGTGAACTTGGCGATCTCGCGAGCGGGACCACCGACACCGCAACCAACGTCGAGAACCTTCATGCCCTCCTTGATGCCGATCTGGTGAGCAAGGTAGTGCTCATGGCGGGCAATGGCCTGGTAAAAGGGCTCGCCCTGGGAGAATCGGCAGAAGTGGAACGACTGGCCCCAGCCATATTCGTAGAGATCGGTAGCAAGGTTGTAGTAGCTTTGAACCAGAAAGTCAGTATACAATTCAAGATATGGACCCAAAGGCCACGGAGAAAAAAAGGCAAGAATCAGATCACTTACTGTCGAGTCAAGGTGGCGTATTCGGCAGTACGGGCCTGACCGCTGTGTTAGTCCCCGCCATGAAAGAATAGGAGGGGCATATCAAGGGGATCTTACAGCTCGCTCCTCAGCAGTCTCGTTCTCCGCGGGCTTGTTGTCCCAGTGCTTGAAATATTCGTCGACAGCCGCCTGCTTAGCAGAACCGCCCTTGCGGAACATGGCAGCAATACCACCTCGAGCCTGGGCTGAGCTGCCGTGCATGGCCTTGTTGAAGTCGGCATCGCGCTGGTGATCCTCGCGCTCGAGGTTGGAGGCGGTAGATGAGGCAACCATGTTGAATATGGTGGGAAGTGTTGAAGGTAAAGTTGAAGAAGGACGAAAAGAATCGAAGGCAGGCAAATATGAAAAGGACAACAGGCGAATTCAAGATCGATTGAAAAGTAGAAACTTAAAGGGAGTGGGTTTGGTTTTAATGGTAGACGGTTACGCAGAGCGACGGCTGTCGCAACAAATTTCAGGGCCCTCCCCTGACTGCACAAGCCATCCCGTCTATGGGCATCCAATCTCAATTGCGAATTGAGCAATAACAAAACGCTATTCCTGATGGGTATTAGGTTCCCTGTCTATCGCTTGGGGGCGTAGGGGGGCCAGTTTTTTGGTCTAGGCGACCTGAGAGTAACACTTAGACTACGCGACCTGAAGTAATAAACTCTCTCCACAAGACTTTGAGCTTCATGTGATAAAGACAAGGACATGAGCAAGCTTGATCTCTTTGGAGAGGCTTTCATTTGCGGAGGCATAAATTGAACAACTCATCCTTGCAATTATCCCTTTGTTCGCCACATTTCGGGAATGTCTGGCGGTGAGAGTGCAGCTAGGAAATTATGAATGCGCGGAAGAGGTATCTCGGATACTCAATTTGCGAGAAATGATACGAATACGAAAGCGTCTACGAGAGCATTGTTCTTTGGGCGGGAGAGATAAACGAAGTCATGATAACTGGTAGCCAACTAAATAATCGTAACCAAATTGCTTCCATCATGGCGATAGATAAACAAGTTTCTCATAAAGACTAGATGGTAGTTTCAACCTTTGAAAGCTGCATGTAGTCTCCGGTTCCGACAATAGTATCGTTTTCGTATCGATACATTGAAACCCACCTTGACATGATAACATCATCGAGAGGCCCCCAGATCTACGACTAACAGCGGATGTCTTCTTCTAAAACCTTAAAGTAAGATAATGTCGAAAAATAGATCCCATGATGATGCTATCTGATCATCTATCTTTGTCTAAATCCTTCGAAATGAATAATCCAGTCATGGTTGAGCACTTACATCTGGCAGAGGCAATGATTACCGATCCTTATCGATAAACAAGCGCGCCTTTGCCCAAATGGTCGCGGCCAACTCCGGGTTTGGAGTGGGAGTCTGAGACCATATTTTGTATTACATAAGGTGGCGGATGACCGAATTTCTGCGCCTCAACTCCAAAAGTCATCACAATCAACTGCAAGCTTTCTTTGCGCAAATCATTACATAACTTATCCGCGATGCCGCCTCAGATCAAGCAGGATCTCAACCGATCAGGATGGGAGACCACTGATTTCCCCTCCGTCTGCGAGACGTGTCTGCCCGAAAACCCTTATGTCAAGATGCTTAAAGAGGACTATGGTGCTGAATGCAAATTGGTAAGTCTTTCGCGTCCATTTCTTTCGCGTTTTCGCATTGACGCAATGCTAACACATCTCCAAATAGTGTACTCGACCTTTTACCGTCTTTGCTTGGAGCGCTACTCGCGCCAACGGCCGTAAGAAACGAACCAATATTTGCTTGACCTGCGCGCGACTCAAGAACTGCTGCCAATGTTGCATGCTCGACCTTTCATTCGGTCTCCCCATCGTCGTACGCGATGCTGCCCTCAAGATGGTCGCCCCCGGCCCACAATCCGATATCAACCGAGAATACTTCGCTCAGAACAACGAGCAGCTCATCGAGGAGGGAAAGGTTGGACAAGAGGAATACGAAAAGACGGACGAGAAGGCGCGCGAGCTCCTACGAAGACTTGCCAACAGCAAGCCTTACTTCCGCAAGGGCCGGACTATCGAGGAGGGCGAGAGTTCCAAGGGTGGAAACGCAGCTGTCGGCGCTGGCCTTGGCGGACCTGGCCCAATTCGAACCCGAGATTCAAAGGCAGCTGCGGCTGTGGGAGCTAAGACTGGTGGTAAGGGTCGCCAGGTTTTCCCCAGTGCTGCTCAGCTGCCTCCCAGCCCACGCGATTGGCTTCCTCCCGCCGACAAGAACATCATGTCGCTCTTCGTGACTGGCATCGAGGACGATCTACCCGAGTATAAGCTTCGCGACTTCTTCAAGGTCCACGGCAAGATGAAGAGTTTGGTGTGCTCACACATGTCGCACTGCGCCTTTGTCAACTACGAAACTCGAGAGGCGGCTGAGAAGGCTGCAGAGGCCTGCCAGGGTCGCGCCGTGATTGCTGGATGCCCACTGCGGGTTCGATGGGGACAACCGAAGGCGATTGGTACCATGGACAAGGATGAGAGAACCCAGATGCTGCGAGATGCCAGGCAGCGCCAGGGAGGATCTCAAGGTCAAGGGTCGCGAGCGATCGAGGGTGGCAGCGGCTCTACCAACCGACCTGCGG
The DNA here is from genome assembly GCA_013184445.1 of Fusarium sp. NRRL 53497. Classification (NCBI taxonomy): domain Eukaryota; kingdom Fungi; phylum Ascomycota; class Sordariomycetes; order Hypocreales; family Nectriaceae; genus Fusarium; species Fusarium sp. NRRL 53497. The sequence goes on along the minus strand of JABCJZ010000259.1, from coordinate 71,973 downwards.
CTCTGCCGGCTCCAGTGGCAGCACCCCCAGGAGCTTCTGATACTCCTGCTTACGCTGCTCTCTCTGGAGACTAGACGAAGTTACGACTTGCTTTATATTGATCATAGGGTAGACAATCATGCCTTTTGGAGTTTGGCGTCAGGAAAAGAACATCATGGATAGGGCGGTCTTTATTAGCGAAAAGGACATTGATCATGGTGGTTGGAGATTACGTGAGAAACAGGAATAGATGGGAAAACAGAGCTAGAGTGATGATCATTTTTGGTGCATTTAATCCTGGAGGGTATCATGACAGAGTAATGTTACAAATTGTACAACGGGACTTAGAGTCTCCTCTCATTTTTTACCACCACCACCGCAGCATCCACCCTGAACTGTGCCCATACCAGCTGTCTTGATAGACTCATTATCGCCTCGTTCAATCTCGTCGTGTATCCGCAACTCTGCAATTGCTATTAGCTCTTGTCTTCGCCCTCTGCAAACCAGTCTGAACTCACTGTATGTGTCTTTGCCCTCCTCTGTCTTCTGGCCCTGAACAACATTCTGACGAAGGACCTTTGCTACCTCCTCGGCATGCTTGATTGCAGCAGGAGCATCAGAGGCATCGATCGAGGCTTTTTGGCGGAATTCGTTGCGGATCTGAAGCTGAGCCGCAGAGAGGATGGGTGCATCACCTACGAGGCACCGGATGATCAGCACAGTCCATTGATTCGTTCTGAGACTATGAAAGAGGAAGAGTTCGTAGTTCGGTTTCGGTTTCGGAATGGTTGCATACCATGAAAGGCGACTCGCGCCGCGCGCATCAGTTGTCGGTAAGCATTGAGAGCGGGAGCGGTGGCCATTATGAAACCTGGCAAATCTAACGAGTGGAAAATCTTCGAGAGTAAGGACTGGCGCAAATATTCGTGAGTGTATCGTGCTGGGGTCTCGTCGAGGTCGAGTTGAGAACGGCTTGGAAATCGAAAGAGAAAAAAGTCCAGTTCAAGTTCAATCGGATTGGATGATTCCAATGGCTGGGCGGCTCAGCGGACTTCCGGGAGGCCCGATCGCTGAGCCGGGGATGTTAAGGCCCACCCGGACACATGTTAACGCTGTCGTAGAGCGCCATCCCACTGTAACTAGTGTATCGCTCACTGAAGAATTTACCCCGCCAATAAGTTAACGTCCATGGTGGGGGAATCCGACTAAGTGCGCCATTGAAAAAAATTATTGCAGCCAAAAAAACGTCGGGATTTTTTCTCTCATCACCACCAAATCCACACATCACATAATGGCTTCTGTGGCTACTGTGACCCTCCCCCTCCCCGCCCTTCCCAGCGGTTGGGCTGCCGACAAGGACTTCAAGGCCGTCGGTAAGCTTACTGAGGCTACCCAGCGAACCATCGAGCCCGTTGGACCTCACTTCCTCGCCCACGCCCGACGAGCCCGCCACAAGCGCACATTCTCTGAGGATGACCGCATCCAGGCCCAGGAGAGCGCCAAGAACGTCGAGGATGGCGATGTCAGCGACGAGAGCGAGCCTGAGGACCCCATGATGCTTCAGCGTGAGGCCAAGGACTGGAAGGTATGTGGCTGTAATGACTTGATTCAATTTCTGGTACTAACAATCGTGCCTCTAGACCCAGGACCACTACAAGATTCTCGGCATCTCCAAGTACCGATGGAAGGCCAGTGAGGACCAGATCAAGAAGGCTCACCGCAAGAAGGTCCTCAAGCACCACCCCGATAAGAAGGCTGCCCAGGGTCGTGTCGACGACGATCAGTTCTTCAAGTGTATCCAGAAGGCCACCGATGTCCTCCTTGACCCCGTCAAGCGCCGCCAGTTCGACTCCGTCGATGAGGAGGCTGATGTTGAGCCCCCCACCAAGAAGCAGCTCCAGAAGACCGACTACTATAAGGCATGGAGCAAGGTCTTCAAGTCTGAGGCTCGTTTCTCCAAGACTCACCCCGTCCCCTCTTTCGGCAGCTCCGATGCCACCAAGGAGCAGGTTGAGGAGTTCTACAACTTCTGGTACAACTTTGACAGCTGGAGAACCTTTGAGTACCTCGACGAGGATGTCCCCGATGACAACGAGAACCGTGACCAGAAGCGACACCAAGAGCGCAAGAACACCAACGCTCGCAAGAAGAAGAAGGCTGACGACAACGCTCGTCTCCGTAAGCTGCTAGATGATGCTTCCGCTGGTGATGAGCGTATCAAGCGTTTCCGACAGGAGGCCAACGCCTCCAAGAACAAGAAGCGTCTCGAACGTGAGGCTGCTGAGAAGAAGGCCAAGGAGGATGCTGAGGCCGCTAAGGCTGCCGAGGAGAAGGCCCGCGTGGAGGCTGAGGCTGCGGCCAAGGCTGACCGTGAGTCTTCCAAGAAGGCTAAGGAGGCTGCCAAGAACGCTGTCAAGAAGAACAAGCGTGTTCTCAAGGGCTCCGTCAAGGACGCCAACTACTTCGCTGCTGGCGAGCCCACACCCGCTGATATCGACTCCGTTCTCAACGTTGTTGAGGCTATCCAGGGCAAGATTGATCCCGATGAGATTGCTGCTCTTGCTGGCAAGCTCAACGGTCTCAAGGTTGCCGACGAGATCAAGGCTGTCTGGACTGGCGAGGCCAAGAGACTCGTTGATGCTGGCAAGCTCAAGGAGGGTGACGTCAAGGTCTTTGTTTAAACGATACGTGCTATGTGGTTGGGAAAAGGATTGTTGGGTTATTATGATGGGTTCTAGATAAAAGTAGATACGACGATATGGCTTCTAGATCAAATAGAACGAGCTTCAGACTTTGGTCAGGCTGCGTTTACCTTTTACTATCTCTTCCAATTACGATATAATGTGCCATGGACAGAGCCTCTTTCTGTTTCTCGTTAACGAAAGTCTCGTATCGTGAAGTCTTCTTGCCCTTGTTCAGTCACCCAAAATAGACCAAGGAATGGTCAATGAGACATCACTCAAGGTCTGTATACCATGCCAAGTTCAGACGACTGCACTGATATGTACATTGAGGTTCTATTTGCTTGACACTCTGATGTCCGCTCTATAATATTACAATATGTCCGAGTTTATGAAAATGTACAAAGAGTAGAAAGACTGGTCGTCCTAATCCGGACCTGACCATCGCTTGATGAGCAGAGAGGCCCAACCCTGCAGAAACACCACAAACACATACCCCATATGGCCCTGATATTGTATGGGCAACTCCCTTAAAACGCCGGCCCACTTCTAAATCCTTACGCCTCTCTATCCAGAGACTGGCCCAAGACCATCTCATAGTAAAGCCCTCTCTTCGCAACAAGTTCCTCATGTCTTCCCCTCTCAACAATCTTTCCACCTGCGAAGACGCAGATAACATCGGCGTCTCGAATAGTGCTTAGACGATGTGCTACAGCAACTGTTGTCCTTCCCTCAGCTGCTCGGTCAAGTGCCTCCTTGACGACCTTTTCGCTCTCCGTGTCGAGGGCACTGGTGGCTTCGTCAAGAAGAAGCAAGCGTGGTTTACGGATAAGAGCACGGGCGATAGCGATACGTTGGCGCTGGCCTCCTGATAGTGAGAGACCTTGGTTGCCGCAGGGTGTGGCGAGGCCTTCGGGGAGGGAGGAGACAAATTCGTAGACGTTGGCTTGCTTACAAGCCTCGATGATATCGTCGTCAGAGGGAACGCCTTCTTCGATACCAAGAGAGATGTTGTCCCTGATAGAGCCCTGATACAAGACCGGTTCTTGTTGAACGAGGGCAATGTCTCGTCTGTGTAGACGTCTGTCCTTCGTCTTGATATCTTGGCCATCAGCTAGTAGCATGCCCGACGTTGGATCGTAGAAACGCTGAAGAAGTGCAATCATGGTTGACTTTCCACACCCAGACGCTCCCACTAGAGCCACCATCTTACCAGATCCAATGCTGATATCCACCCCTCGAAGAACTTGCAACTTGGGCCGACGAGGATAAGCGAATGCGAGCTCCCTACAGTCAACGTCGATACCCTTTTCAGACGAGTGCTCACTTCCTGTAGCGCTTGGTCCATTCTCCTCGTTGTCGTGGAGGACCTTTTGGCGTCGTTGTTGGAATATGTAGTTGATGGCAGTTCGTGCCTTTGTGATACTCGTAGTGTACTGGAACAACATGGCTGATGTTTCTCCCGAGAAGACAACGGCAATGAAGATGACGTAGAACTGATCCGTGGTATACTCACCGAAGGAGACAAGACGTCCACCGTACCTACTACTTGTTAGTGATGTCTGGCTTGCTCACAGCTGAAGATGAACTTACCAAAAGCCCAGCGCCATGGCAAGGAAAGACGCCGACTGACTGAATGAGTAGAACAGCATCTTCCAGCCCAATCCAGCAATAGCCTCCTTCGCCAGTCCCTCAAGAGCATTGCTATATCTTTGGATAACAGCCCGTTCCAAAGCCAGAGACGAGACAGTCCTGATTCCCAATACAGCCTCCGAAGCCAAGCTGCTGCTCTTCGCGAATCGTCCAGCAGTGTCGTCATCAAACTTGTACTCAAGTCGAATACGTACGTATCCTGAACCAACAAGAACTGGGAGGGCAGCGAGTGTAAGCACCAGACCCAGTTTCCAACCGTAGGCAATAGCGAGGATGGAGCTTGAGAGAACAGTGACGATATTGATCATGATAAGCGACAGGTTCATGGATAGCAACTCCTGAAGACTCGTAGGCTCGGCAGCCAGTCGAGAAACGAGGGCGCCAGTTCCACGGCTGGGATCGTCAAAGAAGACCATGTCTTGTCGAAGAGTGTTGTCGAAAAGTTCGGCCCGATACACAGTCATGACATGCTGGTAAATGTCAGTATTGCACATATTGAGAGTTGTATGTAAAGAGGACACTTACCTGACCGATCTCATTACAAACCCAGCCAGCCACAGCATAGATAACAAAGTTGGCGAGGGCGACTACGAAGAACATCAAGGAGAAGAAGTTGGCTTCGCTAACATCGATGGTCTCAAACGCCTTCATGGTTCTTGAGAAGAGAATAGCGAGTGCTGGGTATGTACCGCCTAGACCTTGTAAGTACACTCCTTTTCTCTGGCAGCTTGCGACAAAACTTACCTCCCAACAATGAAATGATAACCAAGACAAAGAAGGAGAACCACAAAGATCTTTGTTCTTTGATGACGAGCCAAAGGCCTGTAAGAAGTCCGTAGTTGATCCCATCGTCATGTGTGATATCGGCTGTAGCATGCTGAGAAGCGCGGGATAAGATGGGGTCAAGGCCAGCAACTGGCTCATCTTTATCCGTCTCATCACTCTCATCATCCGACGATGCACTGCCCTTGCCAAGATCCTGCAAGCGAACAAGACGCGAGTATGTACCACCTCGCTCGATGAGGGAGTTGTGAGAGCCTTGCTCGATAGTTTCACCCTTGGCCATAACGATGATGTTGTCGGCATCTCGAATAGTAGAGAGTCGGTGGGCGATGACGATCATAGTTCGACCCTTTGCGACATTGTTGAGAGCTTGCTGCACGATCTTTTCAGCGTTGGGATCAAGGGCGCTGGTAGCTTCGTCGAGCATAAGGACTTTGGGATTAGAGATGATACTGCGAGCAATGACTACACGTTGCTTTTGTCCACCAGATAATGAGGCTCCTCGCTCGCCAATCCAGGTATCGTAGCCCTAAGGAAAGTCAGTCAAAGGGACTCTAGATTCAGGGGGAAACACACATTTGGCAATGTTTCGATAAAGTCATGAGCATAAGCTGCTTTGCACGCCTCGATAACCATTCTTCTCTTCTCGTCTTCTGGTAGGTCGATCATGGGAGTGCCAGTGAGACCGTCGACAACGTTTTGGTAGATAGTACCGCTAAATAGAGTCGGTTCCTGAGAATAGGTCAGCATTGGCTTGACTTGTGATGTTCACCAATCTTCTGTACATACCTGCTGAACCATCCTAATGTTTGTTCGCAGCCATTGCAAGTTCAGACTCTCGATAGGACGTCCATCTAGAGTTATCGACCCGCTGCTTGGCACGTACCATCGCTCCAGGAGTCCAAATATCGTGCTCTTTCCAGAACCGCTGGCACCAACCAGAGCTGTCGTTTGATCGGCAGGAATGTCGAGGTTGAGTGAGTGAAGGATTGTCACGTTAGATCGTGAAGGGTAAGCAAATCGAACTCCACGGAACTGGATATCTCCCTTGAAGTCGGGGATGGTATCGCCCTCTCGTGACAGAGCGTCGATCTGTGACTTGCGATCGATCATCTCGAACATCTCTTGTGCGGCAGCAGTGGCCTTGGAGATGGCGATGGTTTGAGGCGCAATCTGAGTGAGAGCAGTAGCAGCAACAAGAACTGCAAAGATGACCCTAAGACGCACGAGTTAGCTCATCTCTCAACATGGATGCATTTACAAGAAACTCACGTCACAACTGTGCCGGGTTGAGTGATCTCGCCCGAGGAATACATCCTCATACCCTGCCAAAAAGCCAAACCATATCCCGCAAAGATACAGAAGAACTCTGTAGGGAAGAGGACAACGTAAACCCATGACTTCTTGAGACCAATTCTCCTCGCCTCCTCAAGCGTGTTTGTAAAGCGCCTGGACAACTTTGGGAACGCCCAGAAAGCATGTGCTGTGCGAATAGTCGAGAAAGCCTCCTCAGCTAAGGAACTCGACCGCGAGTAGACGTCGAACATGGCATATTCATAGCCGGTATCAATAGCGACGCAAACAATGGTGACGACGAGGTTGACGGGGATGATGGCGAGGACAATCAGTGTCAACTTCCACTGAACTGCAAATGCCACGACAAAGGCTGAGACAAAAGTCGAGAGGGCGGCGATGGTGATACCAAACTTCTCGGAGATTCCTTGGTTGATGAGGTTTCCGTTTGTTGTGATTTGTCCGGGGATTGATGATGAGGGAGTGTCGAAAAAGGCAACCTCCTGGCGAAGTGTACTCCTGACAAAGTCGACGCGCAGTGCTTTTGTGGTGTTGATGGCAGCAATAGAGATGAGTATCTGTACCACCTTTAGCATATTTTTATGGATAATATGTTAGTTGCTTACCGTCCAGAGATATGTTAATGTGAACTTGGCGATGAAGAGATAGATAAAGTACAAGCTGTCAATGGTCAACTCAGGAATGTCTCAGAGACAACAAGCAACAAACGTACCTGTATTTGCTGACTTCACTTCGATACCCAGCAGGCGACAAATCGCCAGTAGCAAAATTGTTAAAGACGTTGATGAATTTTCCAAACACAAGGTCCATCAGTGGTAGAATTGTGCCAGCAGCAATCATGGCAACAAACGCAACACCGTTTAGGATCCATCCTAGGCGATCGTTATACGTGAAGACGCGCTGTGAATATTATTAACTTGATTCCATAATTATCGCGAAAATACCAAAGCTTACCAGATAGTATTTAAAGCTTGTATCTTGCTTCTTTCCTTCTCTCGAATCACCTCCATCCTCACTCTTGTGATCAATCGCAATCGCGATCGCCATATCGTCCTGCGCCTGTGCAGCTGATCCACAAGAGCCAGCAAGCGAATCGCCAACAGGCGCTTCTTTTTCTTTTATGCTCTGTTCAGCCATATCAAGCAGAACAAACAGCGTGAAAATCGATGATGACAATTGATGCCAAACATCAGCCGCAGACAAACGTCAACGTTTTTAAACAAAGGGTGCTCGCTCTTGGCATTTCTGTTGGACGCAACCCGAAAAACCCGGGGCGATACGATTCAGCCAATGAGCTTACACAGCCACAGGATCATCATTGGTCTCCGGAGAGTCATTGCCCGGGGTAATTATTGAGCCGCGTGTAAGTCAAGTTAATCTTGACATCTCTAGTCCGTAGTCCTATTCTTCTGTAGGTCAAGTCTCGTATTTCTCGTTTATAGGACAGTGATTACAATGCACTGTAAGTTTAGTGGTCCTGCATATGGAACCTGGTAATGCTAAGCTGATATGGAATAAACCATTCTGTACTCCGTACCGAACACGAAAAAGAACGATCAATACTACAGTACCATGAATTAGAATTTAGTGACATCTCCCCTGTCTCATTCCATGTGTCTGCCAGCATTAAGGTTATGACAAGCCACAGATCAGATCGGGCCCCGCCACACGGAGGTCAGCAAGCCACAACTCGGCGTCCTCAACGTCCGCCATCGGTCCCCGCGGTTCCCGATGCTTTCCCTTTGACCCTTCACAGGCGCGATACTCACCGAACGACGTCGTCAGCACCTCTGAGAGACCATCGCTTTCACCGATTACGATAGAGGAACCTATTCCATCATTCGCTTTATTAATCTTCAGCTTACTACTGCACGACATTTTACTGACCAAAGAAGCAAGAGAAAAGAAAGTTGCCATTTCTTACTGATCAATATGGATCCCAGTCTTGGCCGCCACGGATCCGCGGCTCCCGATGACTCTGCACGGCGAGCGGTAAGTGCCTTATTCCAATCCAATTTAGCCACATCATGTATATGGTATTATTCATTATCCATGAAATCGCGGGGCAGTTGCCCCTTATACGGCAATCCATATGCGAGTTTTCGCGAACTGGTGTGCTGCTTCAGGCTCTTAGCTGCATCCGTCTACTGCGAGCTTCTTCATCGAGGTGTACTACTCTTATAGACATCCGAGACTGACGAGAAATTCTGTAAACACAGTGTGATCAGTGTCGTACGAGAAAGGTGAGCATCACTCATAAAAGTCTCCCGAAACACTCAAATAGGCAGGATGATTCAATATACACACGCTCTTGGATGCATCTGAGATTAATAACAAGCATTGAATAGATCCGATGCGATAAAGACTGGCCCTGCTCTAACTGCCGTACGGCCAAGCGATCTTGCACATCCACAGGCATTGGTCAGAGACCCAAGGAGCCGAGGCAACGAGTTCTCATCTCATCTCAATAGTTCGTCACCCCATACCACCCTCTTTCGCCCTAGAAACAGCACATCACAGCGCCATGTCCACTCCTGGCCCATTCCTCGGCCATTTGCCTACCAGATATGGCAGTTCGTATGCTAATCAGTGGCATGCATGTCCCTCAGTGAACGCAAGATTGATCAGATTGAGGTCCGCTTGGGCAACATAGAAAACCTCCTTCGCGATCTCTCACAGCGTCCCGTCTCCACACCAGGAAGTAACGTGCATATCCCCGTAACCCCTGGGCCATTTCCTGGCATAGATCCTGCCACTGCATCCACCACTGTGTTTGACAGTTCTGACGAGGAGTCCGCCTTGGGTGGTGATTCTGTCATCGCTCAGCAAACGACATTTGCCAGCGACCTCCTTGAGCATGCCGTGGAGCGCACCTCACTGCACGATGTCAGTCCCAAGATGTGGGAGGCTCTCGCCAACTTGAGGCAAATAGCCGAGCTTCAGAGTCGGCAGTCCATTAGCCATGGTCCCCGATTTCCACTCCAGCAGCCGTTGCCAAAGGGAGGTTTGGGCCAGCTAGCAATGCCTCCTATGGATGTTGTTGTCAACCTACTGAAGCGAGCCAGAGGTATCCATCCATCACCGCATCTGCTTTTCCAACTCATTCGCTGACTTTGATTCAGCTTCTCCCCCAGGTCTCTTCACCTTTGTATGCTATTTCGTAGGAATAAGTGACTTCTCCAACCTATGCCGGATGGTCTACTTTCCCACTGATGACTTTACTGATTCCACTTTCATTATCGTCAACGTCGGCCTCTATTACTTGTTTCTTGAGCAGCATACATTGACCACTAACAACAAGCCTCTCAAAGACGAGTTTGCGTCACATCTTCATACAAGTCGGGTAAATCTGGAAACTGCGCTGGCAAATATGTCGCTCTTCCTGTCGGTCAAGGTCGAAACAGTCCAGGCTCTATTGATGGGGGTAAGAATCTGTTTCCTTGATATAGAAATGCCGGGCACTAACAAAGTCTTCAGACATTGTATGCCATTGATGTGTGCAGGCCCTCGGTGGCCTGGCATCTCAACAGCGCTGCCGCCCAAATGTGCCAGACTGCTGGCTTCCATCGCAAAGATCATTCCACACGCAACCCGGAAGAAACTGGTATCAAGATGATTCTCTTCTGGTACATATATACCACAGATAAAGCGCTAGCGCTTCGACTTGGCCGTGCCCCTGTCATCCAGGACTGGGAGATTGATATACCACGCACCTTCAGCTTTGAGGGCATACTGAGTCTCGAAACCAAAGCCGTTGCGTCCATGTGGCTGAGCGCTGCGACACTACAGGGCCAGGTATATGAGCAACTGTAAGTGCAACCAACTTAGGGCCATGTTTCCTGGTCGTTGTGTCTAATGAAACCAGGTTTTGTCCAGCAGCATTAACCCAACCACCCGCCGTGCTCGCGCAGAGAGCACGTCTGCTGGCAGAGAAATGCCGTCAGGTAGAGGCCGAGGCCAATCAAAGCCGAGAAATGGCCATTGCTTCGCTGGAAAAAATCGGTGCCTCACCACTTGTCGATGTCCACGTTAAGGGTGACGAAGTCCAGTTGTTGTCGACTATGACACTCATTTACCGAGCAGTCCCACCTCCCGAAGGCTCAACGAGTAGGTTCTGCAACGAGTGTATTGAGACTGCAAGAAGGGCGTCGCGTACACATTTAGCATGTATGGAATTGGTGCGGAAAGATCCCCATGCAAGAGCCATATATGTCCATTGGTAGGTCCATGGCTGAAATCTTGTCGAGTTTCGAATGCATCTGACATGACTGTAGGAACCTGGTGCTGACCCCTTTTGCTCCTTTCTTCGTCCTGTTCGGTTATGTCATCGAGACATCATCGAAAGACGATCTGCGTCTGTTGGAGCAATTCAGCGCGTCCATTGAAGAGACGAATGATGCGTCGGAGACCATGCAAAAGTTGTCACGATTATGCAACCTAATGAGCAACGTCGCGGCGCTGTATGTCGAGGCCAAGTCGCAACAACTGGAGGATCAAGCAATGGTGCCCATCGGAGATGAGTTCGATGTGTATTTGAGCCAGCTTGGACTCGTGCCTTCGATGGATACAAATATGAATGCTGGAGGTGATCCCAATGCGACGTTTGGCGAAAGCTCACAAGTGAACCAAATGGCAGACTGGATGTCGGGAAGCCGGAACTTGTTGGGCTTGTTGGAACAGGATATATCGCAAATAGGAGGTGTACAGTGGCCGTCCATGTGAAAAGATAGAAGGATATAATAAACGCAATTAGAAGTCTCATCAACCTCATCGTTTAGAGTCCATTACTCCAAAACCAGTGTCGATGGTTCAATCCGTGGGAAACCGAGGGTCGTAGACTTCATATCCCTCATCTTCAGTATCGCTCTCCGGTGACAGGTTCTTCTGAAGGCCAGGGTTGACTGGTGCAGGCTCAAGTGCATTGGCCGGCTTCGGTTTCTCAGCTGTTGTTGCCCCTGATCCAGTGCTCTCAACTTTAGTGAAGGCACTCTTAAAACCGCTCTTCTTGAAGCCGCCTTTCTTAAAACCTCCACCTCCACCGCTACTAGCGGTTTCTTGGCCTGGAAGTTTGATGCTGATGATACCGTCGGCTTTGGCCTCGGCTTTACGCGCACGAGAGCCTGCGTTGGGGTCACGGACCATGGCCTTCATGTCCTTGAGGCGCTGCTTGTGACTGTGGTCATAGCTGCTGAGATGGGCTTCATAATCATTCATACGAGAGTAGCCTTTGGAACAGAGCTGGCAGTAGAAAGACTTTTGAGCTTCACGTGCCGATGCGGTCTGTGCCGAGGGAAGTGTTTGATGTCGCTAGAGACGCGTCAGTTAAGGAACAGTTGCCGAATCACATTGGTCTTACTGGAGGCATAGTTTCGATTTGTGTAGTTCCTCTGGGCTGGTCTTGAAGATAGCCTCTGCTGAGGTGTTGGTTGTGATGAAGCTGTCGTGGTTGTTGCTGTAAGCTGTGGATGTTGGTTGGGATAGGAAGAGGTTTGAGCAGTGACCCGTCACTCAAGATCCAGATAAGGGTGCGGGCGCTAACTAAGTTTAGCTAGAGCTTAGAAGTCAAACAGCCACCAATCAGAACTTGGCATGTCATGCTGACCGGGCTCCCAGGTCCTCAACGTCATTTCCAGGGGGGGTTCGACAGGGGCTTCCAGAACCACCTGCCCCAGAGTCTGGTGAAGCTTCCCCGTTTTCCAGCACGTTGAGGCGCTAATCCCAACTGGAAAAACTTCCCTGTCACGAGCCCGCGCCGTCATCTCTTCTTCTACGCCCTCCCCGCCAATATTTCTTGATCGTGTGTCCTTTGTCATTATTCTCACAGATTAACGCGGCGGTAGCACCATGGACTTCGACCAGGACCTCGACCGTCGAGCCTCACAGGCAAGCTTCCTGTCTCTGCAGCAGCTTGACCCTTCCCCGATCGATTCTCCGCCAGCAGATCCGTCGATTGACCGCCGAGACCTCGGGACACCGCTTCGAGGAAGCGATGATGGATATGAGCTTGTTGATGCCGATGATATGGAGAAGAGCTCAGCAACAATCAAGGCCCCTTCAACCGGTGCTCCCGGGCTGAGCGCAAGCACAAACCTCACAACGCCTGGAGCCACTGGTCCCGGCCCAATCTTCTATCGTGAGCAGTCAATGCCTTTTTGTGCTTGCCAGAACAGACCATACTTACTCTTTATCAGTCATGCGAATCCAAAAGTTCTCTAGTTACGCAATGGGTCTCTTCACCTCCCTCCATCTCGCCAACGTTTCTCTCATTCCCGCTATTACACGCTCTGTCCCTGGCTCCGAGACATATCTACTCATGACTCGTGAAATCTACCAAACCTCCCTCACGGAACCAATGTTGGTCGCTCTACCTGTTATAGCTCATATCGGATCAGGAATTGCCCTCCGACTGTTGAGGAGATCACAGAATATGAAGCGCTACGGTGCTGCTACCCCGGGAATGTACGCTCTCCATCGATCAAGGACGGAACTCGAGGATCAAAGGAGCGCCAGAGCTGCTTCGCCATGGCCAGCAATGAGCTATATCTCCATGTCCGGTTACGCTTTCTCCGTTTTCTTTGCCGCTCATGTCTTCGTCAACCGTGTCTTGCCTTTACAGGTCGAGGGTGACAGCTCCAACATTGGCCTCGCTTACATCGCACATGGTTTTGCTCGACACCCTATTACTTCTTGGTTCTCTTACATCGGTCTTCTTGCTGCTGGCTGCAGTCATATGATATGGGGTCAGGCCAAGTGGTTTGGTCTATCTCCTACAACACAATACATCTGGGGCACAAGCACCGTACCCGCAGAAAAGAGGGCGAGGAAGCAAAGGAGGAGAAGATGGGTTGCTCTCCACGGAGCTTCAGTGGCATTTGCTGCTCTATGGGCAGTTGGTGGCCTAGGAGTTGTGGCGAGAGGAGGCCTTATGGAAGGTTGGATTGGGAGGGTGTATGATGATATCTTCGCAGCTGTTGGGCTGTGAAGGAAGAACTGATCAAGCATCATTGGAGTTTGGGTTCATTTACACGGTAGACGTTGAGCTTCTACCATTGTACGCATAATGGAAATACCCTACGTGTATACGTTGGCCAAAGAAGTAAATACCTTACATTAAGCATAAATATATCATGACGAATGAGGTAACGGATGAATGTTCAAGTCAGTAGGTACTTCGTAGGCCCGTCTGAATTGTGCTCAAGCCATGTATGATATCGGTGCATGCATACGACAAGACAATTGCGCCCTGAACAGCACTCAGCAATAAATTTGCATTAGCATTTCGAGATAAGACTATGCAACCCAAAAAAATCATTCCTCTAACAATTGTATCTTTGATAAGGTACTTTTAAGCAATATGCCCAAAGTTGCTGTGGTGTACAGGGTAAGCTCAAACGCAAGCTCCGGTCAACCGCCGACCTGCCATCGCCACCGACATTTTCCTTTCAACAAAACATCGAAACTTCAACAACACCTACCTAGCCCTGACATTAATCTCCCCTTAGGCTTTATACAGCTGCAAGCAGGCTCGTCCTGCGCAGCGCGACAAGTATCCGCTCAAAATGCCGAAGCGTAAGCTCCCTCCGACCGAACAGAGCTCCGACCCTCTTCCCGACCAAGACGCAGCTCAACCTCGGCCATCAAAACGTCTACGTTTCGAAAATGCAGCATATAGGCCTCCCTCCCGCGATATACTCACCACGATATCCTCCGAACTGCTGCTCCGAATATTGTCCTTCCTCACCTCATCTGAGCTCCTCGATATTTCCCCCACCTCGCAGCGCCTTTACCGCCTCGCGTTGGATCCTCACCTCTGGCGCGAACACTACTATGAGCGCTTTGTCCTCCCGCGCGCTTTACGAATACCTGGATTTCGAGTCGGTGGAGCTGGCGGTACGAAACTTCAGTACTCGGCGCGACGAGCTGTATGGGCAGATGGGCGGAAAGGAAGAGCACCAGAGGACGAAGTTCTAAAAAAGAGCAGCAAGAGCGAGAGCGTTGACTGGAAGAGACAATATAAGCTACGCCACAACTGGGCCAGAGGGAAATGCGCCGTGGAAGAAGTCAGTGTGCGAGATGCGCCGGAAGAGATCGGAGGACAAAAGAGGACATTGGTCAAGGTCGTGGAGGGTATTGCGATAACGGCTGATTCGGAATCTGGACTGCGCGCATGGGATCTTCGAACACGGCGACCGATTGCGCAACTCGATTTCCACGAGGATGATGGAAGCGACGATAGTGCACCAACATCCTTGGCGGTAGACGAAAGCGGTTCTGGAACAGAGGTGGATATTGTGGTGGGATTCGCAGACGGTGGTTTCGGACTTTGGCGGTTGAACCTCGAACGACAAGAACTGATCCGGAGATATCGGCATGAGAAAAGCAGCAATGGGGAACTTGTCGCTGTTGCTTGCGGACATCCCTACGTACTGACGGCGACAACTGCGGGCTTAATATCCCTCTACACATTCAATGGACCAGCTGCCAAACCTACCAGCGACACTGCGGACGATGTCAGTAGTAATGACAAACCGCCATCGCAAGGAACAAAAGAGAAACGAGCGAACACGATCCTGCCACCTCCCTATCTCCTCACATCTCTCAAGTCGCACACCACCCATTTACCAATTGCTCTATCAATACGGCGCATGTCATCCTCCGTGAGCGCCTCCATCGCCTACACCTTCTCCGTCCGTGACGGCTGGTGTATCGGCGTTCAAGACCTCCTCATAACGCCGCCATCCGATGGCTCCGGCATCGATACACTATCCTCCCGTCTTGCGTCGACGCTTCCCACTACAGCCTCAGGCGGCGCTGACTCTCCTCGAACCAATGAGTCACAATCAGAGCTTACGACCCTCTGCTACAGCCACCCATATCTCCTCGCCACACTACCTGACAACACTCTTGTCCTATACCTCTGCACATCGACTGCGACATCCCTCTCACTATCGCCAGGTATCCGCCTTTGGGGCCACACTTCAGGCATCTCGGATGCGGAGATCACACCGCGGGGTAAGGCCGTGAGCATTAGCACGCGGGGCGACGAGATACGCGTATGGGAGCTCGAGGGCCGCGTCGGAGGCAGCAGCATCGAGGTACGACCTACGAGCAGGCAGCCAGCCGATGACGCAGATAGCCCTGCATTCGTCCCAAGGGCTGAGTGGGAGTGGGAGGACCGCAGGAATTGGGTTGGCTTCGATGATGAGATGGTCATCGTTCTCAAGGAGGCGCGAGACGGCCGCGAGAGCTTGATGGTCTACGACTTTACATGATTCCAATTGCCTGGCGCCATCATATTAGACGAGCCAGAAGAAGCATCACCATATCCGTATTGGGAGACGCGCAACAGAGCATCTCGCCGCGACTTGGCCGGCAATGGTAATCGCCGCCGCATCCAGACCACGCCACGCTCCAGGGGAAGAATCCCGGCCATCCGTGACATGTTGAGAATTGCGGCGCTCTGGAACTTGCACTATCCGGGAGCGTGGGAAGAGCCTCTGGATAGTCCTAGAAGCCACCGCCGCAATCCAATCGTCCTCAGTTCAGGCTCCCGGCGTCAAGGCAGCACAGCACGGCTGGAAAGTCCTAGCAAGCTTTGCTTCGGCAAAAGCAATACAAACTTGGCAGGCACCTTGATACGAGCAAAGCATAGAATATATCGACTGGGTCCAGGAGCGCAATTGCGTCGATTGAAAGCTCACTGCCCAGGCGTTGCGATTAAACTCTGAGCGGCATTCCCACCGACAGATCGTCCTTCACAGCGACTGGCCAGCATGACGCCTCGAGGCTGAAGCACTGCCAGGCACGTCCCCTTTGCTAGCTGGAGTTTATCGAGTGACATGAAAAGCCAATTCAATTCAAAAACAAGGCAACACCAAAGCCCAGGTCAGGTCAGGCTGTACAAAAGCTGTATCTTGTTGGGGGTGGCTCTAAGAACCCAAGCCCTCTCATAAACCTGAGGCCAGCTGGGATGACTTGTCAAAAAGTTTAGAGTAGCGATTATCCCAGCGCCACAAATAGAAAGCTGCCTTGCTACGTACCTTGAAAGGGGAGATCTTCAAGGTCCCGTGCATCTGAAACGACATCCATTGACTCTCACTGAATGAAGGGCCGGAAGCTTGCTGGAGACTGAGAGCGTGAGCCCCAGCTAAATTGGCGTTGTATGCCATGTCATGCATTATGTGGCTCCATGGCATGAAACAAAACAAAAACCAAGGTTGTACTGACAGCGCATCAGAGAGAGACCAGGCAAGGAATGAGCTTGAGAGCATGTATCCGTACTGTACCGTATTTTCAATCGTATTTTGCCATTTCAAACTGTACAGTACAGTAGCCATGTCATGTTGCACAGGTCGATTGGTTCCGTGTGCCCAAGCAGATGCTGACACGCTGAGTTGCTCAGTTGAATTGAATTGACCAAGGATGTTGCTTCTGCCAGCGTATCAGCTACGCCAATTGCATCCCGCTTGAATTGACAAGGCAGCGCCTCGAATGCAGTACCACGCCATTGTTTGCCTGGCAGCCTTTTTCGTGTCCTGCCTCCAGATTCAGGAGGACGCCACACTGTCCGCCCACCTGCGTCTTCACCGTACATTTATCTTCATAGAAACCCATAGACAACAAACGGCAAACAGTCGGCCCCATTAGATTGGGTAGCAACAATTGTCTGTCCGTACGATATTCTTAGAGACTGCACGTTGCCGCTGTTCGTAACCGTCTAGAGCAAGACCCCCACCATTGGCGAGGGGTTCGACTTTCACATGGCAGTGATAGAGGGGCCTTTGCTCTGTCTAGTCAAGTCTAGGAACAGAACCAGATGACGGGGATGGATTTGAGGTAGGTACTGCAGTGGGGCCGTCCGTTATGGAGTTTGTGTTGTCCTGTGGCTATGGGCGATAGTGGAGATGCTTCTCTTCAAGTCGAAAGGGAGGGAGTGGGATTATCACGGACTTTGATATGCAGAGTTGTTGTTGTCGTTGTTGTCGAATGCCTCGAAGTGAGGAGAAAGCAAGGAACGAGTGAGCACCAAGCCAAGCCAGTGAGTGATTCGAGCCTCTCGTCCAATTTGACCAGCCAAATACCGAAATCCGAGGTAGAAGCTGAACTGAAGTGAAACGAATTGAATTCGACAAAATACCCATGCACGCGGCCCGAATCTAACCTAACTACCTTATCCGCCCAACAAGGCGGGCGATACTGTACTATCAACCGCCGCCTGAGATTGGCCGAACCGAGAGACGGCACAGGAAGGGAAACGGAGGGTCGATGCGAGGGGCACAATGGGGACGGTGACGGTGTGAGCAGACGGTGGATCGATTCTCCCCCTCACCGTTTCTTTGCGTTGCAAATGCCGAAGGAAAAAGAAAATAACGCTGCAAAGACGGGATCCAGGTCTCATTGCTCGATTCAACCAAGTGGAGGCCCGAAGCCGAGGCATAGTTATCGCATTGCATGGCATAGCCCGGGTGCCGATCATCTTGGAGGGGTGATGAGAATTGAACAAAAGACAGCATTCGAGGCTGTTTGTTGTTGTTATTGTTGACGCTGTAGGCGCCTGGATAAAGCATTGAGACGTGATATAGACACTCCAGTCCCAGTCATTGCAACCATCTCAAATGAGCCGACAAGTGAGGCATAATATCTCAATTGTTGATGCGAATTGACTCAATTTGACCCCTCTATCGCGGGGTTGCGCATCAGAGAGCCATGGAAGCGAACCAACTGTTCACTGGAAGCCAGCACTAGACTGAAGGGGTCCCTCCACTAACGCGCCCATCAAAGACTGGTCCCTGTGACGGACATTTGGATGACGTCTTTCGCCCACGTCTTCCAAGTGGTCGAGGTTCTAGATCGCATTCTCACGACATGAACTGCACGACTCGCCAGCTTCCTTGGTTTGGTGCAGCCTCTCTCTGCCACTGGAGATGCTTCCCTTGAGTCCCATCCCATGTTGACCGCCCTTGCATGCATTGGCATTGGACTTGACCATCACACAGCCCGATGTCCTTGGCGCCTCCAACTCTGTTCCGTCGGTCACCAGCACCAGCACCAGCATTAACGTTAGCTCCCATGTGGAGTTGTAGATTCACACTGAGACAATGCTGATGACTTGCTGACGTGCAACACGCTATGAGCCCTTTATTGGCTTTCCGAATTGACCTAGGATCACGGATAGTTACTGTGATGCGCCTTTTACTTTCCGATCCTGCCATGAGCATGAGGGTGCTAGTCTTTGCTTCTGCCCGGGCTTCATGCGCTCAGACTCCCACGTCTCAAACTCATACATAGTTCTGCCCACTACACAGTACTGTCTCAGACCAAAGCGGTCAAGTGACATATGGTAGCAGCGCAAAACGGGACGGGTGACGCTTCACGGGACATGCCTCGTGAGCCTCCAGCCTCCAGCCTCTACACATAGATGCACACTTTGTCAAGCCTCTGGCCCTCTCACGTCAAAGAGCCGCCCTCATACATGAGAGCCTTGGGAATGAGTGCGGCCACCACCACGCCGGATGTTGATCAGCCACCGCCGATTGAGACGACAGAATGGATGGGATGGAGGATACACGCGCCGAGCGGGCCGTTTCACAACCACCCATGATATTGGAAAGTCGAAGCGCGGTCGGCCGTCGTCCCGACTCTGGCACCAGCCTTCATAGTCGATGATGGAGGGTAGACGCCTTTTGCCTTGCTTGTTGCAAGGCTGTCTTGTATCTGGCCCCTAAGCATGTGAATCAGTGATAAAACCAGCGTTCCGTTATCAGAAGAGCCGATAAGCAATCCCACCATGTCTTGTCAGGTGCTCCCACCACTGCTCACCTGCCAGAACGCTGGTCGACGATCCAAAGGCCAATGGTGGGGAACCTGGTTAGTACCATCTGCGACCTCCACTGCTTTGCAACCAACTTCTGGGGAAGAACCATTTGCTATCGATAAAGATTCGGAAGCAGCTATCAGTTGTCCTTCCCACTTTGTCTCTTTTTAAAGAAGCGCAGCAAAAGGAGGTGTGCAGCATGTTTTACCTGAATATCCGCAACACGAAGCCAAGGTAGTTGACCTTCTAGCCAGATGCGCATGTCCCACCTCGATACTGGTAGTTCGTTTGGCTGCTCAGCTCGGATTTCCTCCGTCGTTGCTGATGTGATCATATTGCGATTTGCGTTGAGCTCAGATATCGCACCCTCGTATTGCAATTCCTTCAACACCTGTAAATCCTTCTTGATGCTGACTTTGCTTTTGAGTCGGCTTATCAGGCTTACAGCTTGAAGTGGCAACCTGAGTTTCGTTTCGGCTCTATCATAGCACAATTCCCCTGCTCCGTTCGGACTTTGTCAGGTTCAAGTCCGTCAATTATGCCACGCAGCTCGGGCATCATTAGGGCGATGATGAGGTGAATGTCCGGCCCACCCGAAGGAGCAATCTCCTACCGTCGCAAGCTGACTGAAGTGTTGGATTTCATTGCGCGTAGCCTGACTGTGTCTTTGTTGGGAATTACCACAATAAGCCAACATACCTCATGCAAATTTCGGGTCCAACAAAGAAAACCATCTCATGTTATCGAGAGATGATGACGTTGGTATTTGACCATGATGCAAATGCCATCATGCCATATCCTCCAACAACAACTCAATCCCATCGTCAAACGCTAAAACTCACCAATCAGCAATCCTTCCAGAAGCCCAAAGGTACCGGGGCCTCAAACTCCTTATCGATAATTCACTCCACTGTCCCATCATCTTTCACTTTCACCTCAGCCACTCCCCCCTGGTCTGAGTCGCCCCCAAACATGCCAAGGCACTAGACCAGACATGACTTGGTGCCAGGTCTCGTTTTGGCCTCTAGTTTGCTCCTGCGGAAGGCCAAGCCTGTTTCTCCATATCCTGTGACTCACATCAAATTGGTGTGGGGGGAAGAGAAGCCCAAAGCTTCAGCATAGAACACGAAAAAGTGGTTGTATAATTGTCTGAATAGTGAACACCGCATTGGCGCTCAAACCTGAAATTTGGGGGTAACTGACGGTATAATTTTGGCCGTCTGATAGTATATACGAGTTGTTGACAGTCCTCTAATCCTGGGACCACCGTTGTGAGGCCGCCCGTCACGATCCGGGTGTAGACATTGCGACTTAGACAGAATGCTTCTTGATGATTGCGCAAAGAGGAATTGCACTGCACGCTGGCCGAATGCCAAGTTAATGGTTGTATGAATCGCAGAGGTGACTTAACAGTCGTCTTCTTTGATAATTCATTACGCGCTGCTCAGTTCATGCTGATCCAAGGACTGGTTGAATCATGAACCGACACCAGTGAGAGGAACACCCCGTCAGACACGTTACGGCGTCGTGCACCAAGGTGGGGTTCATCGCTGGGTTTCCCCAAGGAGCAATCTTCAGGGCCCTTCAGGGCCGAAACAAAGGGTCTGGAAATGGAAATCCGGAAGCGGGAACGATTGACGAGATGCAGAATGCCAAGCGGGGAGCCACGAGAATTGAAGACGACAGAGGAGATATGTAAATGCGAGCGAATTGGCCGGCTGTATCTCTCAATGCCCTATCCACAAATGTAAAGACAGTCAACGTGGATTGCGAAGGCATGCAAATCACCTCAGAGGGTGCCACTTGGCTCACGAGCATGAACCTGTTATGCTAGGGCAGTGGGCTGAGGCAGAGTGGTTCTGAATAGGTAGGTGAGGACTGACACTGGCTGTTCAAGCTAGACCGCAAGTCAAGAAGACCGGTGAGATAACAGCCTATGGCTCGGTCACTCGCAAGCAAAAGAGTAACAGCCAGCGGAACCAAGAGCTGGCGCTCAGCATTCTTGATCAATTGGGCGTCGGGCAGCGAGAAAGAGGAGGGCTGATTCAAGACATGAACCGTCACACGCAGAAACCACACGCCCCTCAGATATTAGGCGTTCAGTACTGTCGCGATCGTGATTTGGCCTGGGGTTGAGAGACGAAGGAGGGGTAATAGGACGAGGTTGACTTTGCGATGAGAACCGGAAGTGCAAGCGAGTACAGTGAGTAGTGTACCTAGTTGAAGATAATTAGTGATGGTGTCGCGAAGACCCTCGTGTGATCTCCCCAAGTCTAGATGGCATCATGATCGCCCCGATATGAGCATGTGTTAATGTAGGGACGCGCATCTGCCGCCAAACAAACGCAGGCCAGATCTCCTGCCCGGAGACTTCTGTAGGAACAGGAAGATAGACCATACCAAGTTTGGCACTAGCTGGGACTGGGAGATTTGGCGCCGGGCCTCGTGGACGTTGCCCATCCTGACCAAGCCACGAAGCGCCTCTAAGGATATGATGGATAGCGAAATAGGTTAGGTGGGATGCGTACCTACATGCCGCATACCAAGGCCACAATGGCGCACGAACTCCTGGCATCACCTCCCTTGGCCAAGAACGACTACCAGCCAGCCTCATTCAGACTGTGATTTGTGATGAGGCAGAGCGAGCACGCAGCGTCTCGCCTGCATATGGTACTCTACACAATAAGAAACCTCACGTAGGTATTGTATCTCAGCAACCACGGATGATGAAATGCTCGGTCTGTGGAGACGGTGTACTGTTTTATCCGTGAAACTTGGGGAATTGGCTTCCGTCCCGTTGCTCGCCTCGCGCACCCGCGACATGGTTCCTTGACCTGGCTCCGTTTATTGAATCTCGGTCCTGGTCTGGCTGGGTACGGGCTGTTGGCTCTCAAACAAATCGTCTGTCACTGTTGAAATTAAGTTGAGCTTCTGGCTTGATTTGCTTCATTACTCTCCACTCACACTGTTCAATTCACGTTCGAGAATTCCTTCGGGGAATTAATTGACTTCATTGTCCAATTCCTTGCCGACTGTCGGTTCTCATGCATGGAATTTCCAGGAAAAGGACCGAGTTAGAATTACCAATTGCGTGGAATAAACTCGGCATTGGATTGGGCAATGGCATGAGTCAGAGCAGAGAGTGAGAGTGAGAGTGAGAGATGAGAAATGGTTTGTAATTGAGAGCTTACCTGCCCGAACTAACAGAAGGTTGGCAGATAGAGTACCTGTACTCTGGCAGGAGACAAGATGATGGAAGGGAAGCCACACCCCCGATTCAGTTTCCAGACGGTAGGATATTTTGGGAAGGGTCAGCCCGTCACCGTCAACACTAGCGGTATTCAAGTTCCAGTTGAGTCACCCCTCCCGTGGCTAATGAGAGGTCCCTGATGACCAGCGCGAAACCACACATGACTTTTTTGAGTGCCAGGTGAGGATTGGGAATTGGGGATCGATATGAATGAACAAAGACTCATTGAATGAAACAATTGTGTTACTTTTTGTCAATTTTAGGTAGGGGAGCATCAAGATTCACTCAATGGTTAACCTTCCAGAACAATGCGCTCGATGAAGTCTATCTCTCCTGGATCCACTTCTATTCATGGATCCAATGTTTGGCATCTGATTCTGGGTGAGCTGCAGCAGACCAGCGAGTGCAGCCTGCAGGTAGTCGCTGGGGGGGCTTGAAACCACCTAGGAATGAGTGTCTAGCCAGTCGAGCCCCCGGAAAGCTGCCGCAGGGGGAAAGGAGGGCTGAAGAAGGCTGCCGATTGAAAGCACTTCAGGCATTGGCATTGATTGATGAAAGCCATTTGAAAGAGAGAAAGGGGAGCACGCTCATGCATAATGGGTGTGGCGTTAATGAGTTTTGCATCGTTGCATTGTCACATTTTATTGTGGCTGCGCCAAATTCACGTTTCTTTTGCTGCGCACACGCCCCTTTAGATCTTCCACTCCCTGCCCTGACACCCTCCTTCCCGTCCATCTTCCTCCGTTTCCACAGGACGCCACCCGACTGTGTGAGACAGTGAGTGAGAGTGAGAGCGCAATGGAAGTGTAGGAGCCATTGATTGAGAGCATCTAGCCATATTGTAGCAGTAGCAATCCAATTCATATCAATCATGGCACGCGCCTTTTGTGTGCCATTTTCTTTCTTCTTTCTCCTCTTCTTGTTTCCCTCTTTCATTCACTTCACGACTTGCAACATCGCACGAGCTTCGCGTTTGATGGACCCTTCAGAGTCTGTTACCCCCGCTGCCGCAACGTTTTCGTTTTAACTACTGCACGGGCAAGTATCCATATCGCCTTGAGTATCAATCAATCCATCAATCAATCGACATCTCGTTCCACTGGACTGCCCCCCCACACGCGCCCACTCTCCTAACGACTTCTGTGCCTGCTTGCTAGCAAATCAATCGATCAATCAAGTCAACTGTTTGTCAAGCACACTGTCGTCTCAGCGGTTCTTGCTCTGGCGCCATCCATCCCCAAAGGCCCCCTAACTTGACGAGCTTGAAGGAGAATCGATTGCGACCCAATCTATTCCCAATCAGACATCCATTGTGAAGAGCGGGAAAGAGTCCGCCATTGCTCCTAGTGTTGGTTTGCCGAGCCGAGACAAATGCGACTCCTTTCTTTGCTTTGCTTCTCTCATTCTTCTCTCCCATCTGCAACTTTTGGCATTGCACGCAACTGACGCGTACTGCATTACCCAATTGCAAATTCACTCAACTCAAACCTTGAAAAACAATTATACTCTCTGCGTGCTTTATCTTAAGCTCATGCTGCCTCGTGTGCGTTGATTTATACGCACACGCGCGCAAACTCTCTCTCTCTCTGCCCTTGCATATATAAACCACCCAAGTGAGCGTCAACTAGGATACTCAATCCAACAATTCTTTGCCCTGGACAATATCCCTTTCGTGAAACGATCTTCTTCAGGCCAATTCAAACATCTGCACACTCGACCCTTGAAAGCATCAGAGTCTTGGGATCGAATCGGCTGTCTGTCCGCTGTGCCCCAGACCATCGATCCCCGTCACAGGCTGCTTCTCTGCCTCTGCCACATCATCAAACTCTCGACCGACCCTCAAAAGTCGTCAGGTCGCGGCCAAACTAATTGCCCAGAGAGTCATTGCTTTCCAAAGTCATACGGTCTGGTACGGTGCCCGTCCCACAGATCGAACAACCCCCGGCCCTATTACTATTTCCCGGAGCTTTCTATCTTCCTTGGGATTCTCTGTTGAGGCCCCATTGCATTACGCCTCTCTCTGCCCACGGCGTCTCTTATTCGCCCGCCCATCTGGACAATCGCACGTCTACTTGCGACAATCGAATTGCACTGCACTGCACTGCACTGATACAGTCATACGGTTGTCGCTCATTGA
Source organism: Fusarium sp. NRRL 53497 (assembly GCA_013184445.1). Lineage (NCBI taxonomy): Eukaryota > Fungi > Ascomycota > Sordariomycetes > Hypocreales > Nectriaceae > Fusarium > Fusarium sp. NRRL 53497. Next base: position 47,362 of record JABCJZ010000259.1, on the reverse strand, counting down.
CTGCACCCCTGGCCCCGCCTGTTGAGTGCCCAGACACTCCTATCACCCCATACCCATATCAGCATTGACAACTGCACCTAGGTGCACTTACACACTCGAATCACCTTGGGACCAGCATCTTAATAAGACCTGCCCTTTCCCAACTCCCCCTTTCAATCCCTGATTTCGAAAAAGGAACCATCTTTGACCGTCTCCAATTCAATTCGTCTCGGAGGTACAGCAATTTGTCACTAAACGCCGAAGCAAACTCCGCTGCCTTGGGTCGACAGTCCTACGCTACGACTCCTCACATCTTACTCACCACGCACCAAAACGACTAGGAGGGTCTTTTACAAGATCTCACCCCCCTCCTTTAACTCCGCCCCTCGCCCCCTCCAGTTTCGCCGCTGTTGCTGCCTACTCTGGCCTAGGCGCCCATCCAGTCACTGTCACTGACAGCGCACTTACATACACTTTTGCGTTGGGCATACGCAAACAAAGTCGACAAGACTCATACTCCGGCTTATTCAGGCTTTCTGTCTGAACCTATTAATTGAGAGCCCGCCGCCCTTTTTAGATTCTATTCTAAAAAGTCTCAAACGGTTTCGCCACACTTTGTCCACGTCACAGCCATTGTACTGTGACTGATTGCATCTCGTGGCTGACAAACCACTTTCGCTTTATGCACCATGCCTTCTACCAATTTCGATAACATCTCGTCAAACAAAATGACCCAATTCAATTCATCTTCTTCTCCCCCATCCTCATCCTCGTTTTACATGAACTTTGACGATTATCGCCCTTCATCTAACACAAACAACACAACAATGGCGGCAAATTCTCCTCACAGCGCGCAAACGCCCAGCGCAATGGGTCCTCCTGCGCATCCTGCCTCAATGCCTTCTAAGAAGTTGGACATTGGCAGCTTGATGTCACCTCCGGATCAGGCCCTTGATAGCTTTGACCACAGCCATCATCAATACAACACTGGAAAGGTCCTTTTCTCCAAGGACGACTCGCAGGAGCACCCAATGCCAATGTCGCCCCCAATTTCGCCTTACAACAAGCTGATGGCGACCACCGAGGTGCTAGCTACACCATCCAACTCAATCAAGGATCCCGTTCTCTACCCTGCCGATGAGACTCCTTCCAGCCCAGCTCAGGCACCTCTGTTCGCCCCTACTGAGATTGACCAACACAATCGCATCATCGATGAACACGTTCAAGCTCGCGAGAAGACAGCCTTCGTTGTGTTCCCCCCTCCGAAACCCAGCGAGTATCATCTCATGCTCTCAATCAGATCGCAAATTATTGAGAGCTACAAGGCCGACCCCACAGGATGGCTCAAGCAGCGACTGGCTGAGAATATGAGTGACCGACGTGCTCGTGAGAAAGTACTGCCTCGCCCTTTGGCTGCCAGACCTGCCAAGACACCTCGGGCTCGAGCCGATCGGGTTCAGAAGTCTCAACCCGCCCAGCGACCGATCCGTGCCAACCCTATTGCCAGCCCCAATCGACCAGCCAATCGACCAGCTCATCGTGTTAGTGTTAGTGGCACCCCCGAGCCGTCTCGTCGTGTCGTTGCTCCCAACCGTGAGGACAAGGACTTCCAGGCTCAGATGGACTTCTCCCCACCTCTGAGCTCGCTCCTCAGAGAACCCAACAAGCTCAAGGTGGATTGGAAGGGACAACCGATCGACCTCAGCAACGATCCTCATGTCGGCCTTCTTCATCCCGACGAAGTGTCGCTTGCAGGCAACCTGCGATTGGACTGCGCAACCTACTTGACCAGCAAGAGACGTATCTTCAGGCGAAGACTGCAATGCTACCAAACCGGCAAGGAGTTCCGCAAGACAGACGCACAGCAGGCTTGCAAGATCGATGTCAACAAGGCCTCCAAGCTGTGGACTGCCTTTCAGAAGGTCAGGTGGCTCGAGCCTCACTGGATGGAACAGTACAAGGACCATCAGGTGTAAAGGCACCTACATGTCACCTTGATCACAAACCTGAACGTTACCGAATGGATACATCTCAATTGTTACGACCTGACTTTACTACGGAATACCGGAATGGGGATTGCATCTAGCGACTTGGTTGTGCATGCAGCATAGGCTCCTTTCTTATGTTTGTTTACCCCTTGTCTTTCTGAACAACTATGCTTCTTCGTGGGGTTGCTTTTCGTTTCACCTCTTTCAATTCAGCCCGCCTGGGTATCACGATACAAGGGCATTACTCGGAATCACGGCACATTTTTTTATTTGGATGATACACCATAGCATTAGGGATTCTCATCACCACGATACCCGGAGTGCGATATACACCTGACCCTGACCCCTTGCGCGATCATGTCACACCACTCCACACTTTTTTCACGTTCTGTTTTCTGCTCTATTCTATTTTCCGTTGTTCACCTCGCCCTCTGAAGTCATGTCTCTTTCAAGGTTGTTGGGGCGAGAGGTTGTGAACAACGAGGTTCTGCATGGATGGATGTATGGCGTTTTGTGTATGGCCCCTTCTGGCCGACTACGGCGGCTGAACGGGAGCCTTTTTATCTGGATTATGAGGATGTCGGCCCTGCGCGGAGCCGGGGGGGCCATGGACCTGATGCCGTGGGTGGCCCAACCGCGTGGGCGGTGTTATGGCAGAGGCACAACCTTCTGGCCCAGAGCTGAGATTGGATTAACCTCTCTGAGAGTATTAACTTAGATGAGAAATAACATTTTTACCCAAGCGTTTATTTTATCACCACGTGTCATGGTTAAGTGTCTGCATAAGTCGCACATTGTTGAGAGGGTGAGAATGATGTGATGACGAAAAAATAAGATCAAGTCAAGTGCAATGCGAGACATGGTGGATGAATGCACGTAGGGCCCTCCCTCTTGGTACATACATAGAAAACCCCTTCAGCCCTACACTACCTTTGGGGGCCGCTCGCTTCCTCTAGAGGCTAAGCGTGAGCCATATTTCTGGGTATGGAAGCATGTCTGTTGATGTGCGGGTGAAGCCGCCGTTGCAGCGGGACCATCAAGCCATGGTAACTCAAGGTACCTTCTCTGTGTCACCTCCAGCGGATGGGTACTTGGCTGGGGAGGGGGGGAGTGTGCTGGGAACAGGAAAAGGCTCAGGGATTTGGTAAGAGGTGGAGTAGACAGCGGGAGCTTATCGGGTGGAGAAGGGAAAAAGAAACGTGAGTATGTGGCGTTGTGGCTTGGTGGTGATTGAGAAATATGAGAATGAGATATATGAGAATATATTGGCTTGTAATAGTTTAATTGAGATCATGAAAGACTATTGGTGAGAGTTTATTGTGATGGTTTGTTGTAAAAGGTTTACACTATGTCCTGAGGCCCAGGTTCTCATATGTAATATGGAGTTGCGCGGCTGAGGATAAGAATCTACATATATTAACAACTATGATGATAAGAGGCAGCCAAGAGGGTTATACCCTGCTATTCTTAATTATTTATCGGAGGTATGAAGTAATATGTATTTGCACATTAGACTCAGTAATAAAAGCATGTCTTACTTACAGTCTTTGACAGATATTCACAAACTCTATCAGAGCATAGAAAGAGAGTTCAACAAGATATTCTTCAGAGTAAACAGCCCAGTGAACTAAAGACATGCAATCAGACCTGCTCTCTTCTGCAAGATTGACGATGTTCTGCTGCGTCGACAGCCAGCTGAAAGACGACGCTCCCAGTTGATTTTCAGAAACAACCAGCAGGTTTGTCAACCAATTAGCATCCGGTATGGTGTAGTGGCTAACATTTCGCGCTCTCATAACTTGAGAGATCTTGTTCCGCGGAGCCCAGGGTTCGATTCCCTGTACCGGAGTTTCTGTTTTGCACTTTTGGCCTCTTGTGCCTGAGACTCGCCTGTGTGTTGTTTCCTTTTTGCAGAGTTCAGCTCGAGTTGTTGCTGTTGGGTGGTGGTGAGCTGGAAACAAGTGGTGTTGCGTTGGGCATGTTTGGGATAATTGACATTACGATATTTCCTAACAAGCGTCTACAGCCTAGTATTCACTATGCCACCCACTTACTACTATATAGGATCTTATTATAAAACCGGATAGTTTCTTATTCCTTAACCAGAGCCAGATTATCGGAAGACTCCCTTTCGCTGTCATGTTGATTGGCTCTGGTAAACTCGATGCTTTCGCTCACTCACGAACTCAAGCCTCAATTCGACGACCGAAGAACACACAACAACACCAGCGTAATTGGTTCAGTGGTAAAATTCTCCGTTGCCATTCGAGCAGCGTCGGGTTACGCATTGAAACCGACGGTTAAGTCGGCACAATATTCTTGCTGTTCTCATCATGGTGTTGATTCATTATGTCATGTCTCTATAGTACAATATCTTCTCCCCTTCCCGTCTGTTTACTGACCAGCGGCAATAGTGTAGCCTCCGTCAACAGCAACAGTCTGTCCAACCAAGTACTGGTTCGTAGCAAAGAAGAGCACCGTAGCAGCCATGTCTTGGTCTTTGCCTGCCCGTCCAGCGGGAACCTTCTCAGCGTACTTCTCCCTGGGAATGTAGCTCTTCTGGCTCTCGTCGCTACCATCGGTGGTCATCTCGGAAGGGAAAACACCAGGGGCGATGCCGTTAACGCGGATCTTGAGCTTGTTGCTGGCAATCTCGGCGGCGAGCATACGTGTGAGGTGGACGGCGGCACCCTTGGAGGCGTTGTAGGAAAAGTGGTGCTGGGACTTCTGGATCAAACCGCTGATGGAGCTGATGTTGATGATGGTCGAGCTCCAGCCCTGGTGCTTCTCACTGCTCTTCTGCAGGAGAGGGAGGAAGGCGGCGGTAGTGAAGTACATGCCAGTGACGTTCGTGTTGTAGGTCGAGTTCCAATCCTCAAAAGTAGCGTCCTTGTTGTCGAAGAGATTCTCGCGCATCTCCTGGGCAGAGTCGGCTTCGACTTGGAACGAGGTGCTCGAGACACCAGCGTTGTTGACGAGAATGCAAAGGCAGTTCTCTTTGGACGAGTACTCCTCGTAGAGCTTCTGAATGCCCTCCTTGTTTCCGACGTCACCTTGAATGGGGATAATCTCGCCAGCAATGTTCTTGCCATACTGCTCCACGACTCGGTCGAGCTTCTCCTTTGTGCGACCGGTGATGTAGACCTTTGCTCCGTTTACGGCGAGAGCTTGGGTAGCCATGAGACCGATACCAGAGCCACCACCTAGATGTTGTTAATCATGATGCTTCTGAAAGACGTTGTCAAGATAGCACATACCCGTCACGAGAGCAACTTTGCCTGAGAGATCAAACAGGGCATCTCGAGAAAAGTCTCGTTGCGCACCGCCGCTGGCTGGTTGTGTGCCTGACATGTTGTATGTGGTGTATTGGAAAACCCTTCGGATACTCGATTGAAAGGTTCGAAGTTGGTTTGTGGTTGTAATGCAAAAGTTCTTGAGAGGAGTCGTAAGTCGAAGTGTAGGTGCAGGTGCAAGAAAGCTTCTGGAGCAGGGAAGTCTTCGGGTCTGAACGAGGTGCTTGGACATGATTCTTATAACTTCTCGATCTCGAGAGAAAGGAGGGGCGGCTTTGAAACAGAAACTGCAACTGCAATTGAGAGGAACCGAGCCAATGCCATCTTATGCCCTTTTTTCTCTCCCGTACGCCAATGACGAGCTCATAACCCAAATATGATGGTTCTATCGCTATCCATGACGAAAGACAGCGGAGGAAGTGATCCGTCTCGGTCAGAAAAGGGTATGACAGGGTAAAGTACAATTGGTGTCGCACATGCTGAATTCCTATCATGACGTCGACGTGGGGTAAGCATGATGAATGATCCGTACTCATCGCGATCTTCAGAGCTGACAAAGAAACAAGACGGTACCTTAAGGTAGTTAACGGTTGTTGTCAATTGCCTTATTTGGATGTCAATGGACCTGTTTGGCCTCTAACGTTGCAGCTTCATAGCGCATCATGACTTCTATTGACGCTTGAGGCTTAAGCTGGTGACCCACTCACTCTAACTTCAACGACATCAACACCATCACGATCCCTTGCATTATCAACAAACACTCACGTTTCTCTATCTCACAATATTCCTACACTTGTATCCGCCGGCGTTATACCCAAACCATCAACGCCATTCCATGCATCCATCCCTCGTCTTCCTTCACTACCTTAGGCATGGTCTATTTAACCTCAATATGCTGAACAGCCTTCTGCCACTTTTGCTCGTCCGCCCTAATACGATAGATTAGTCAATGCCCATCAGGGTGTCGTAGGATATGAAACTTACTTGTCAAAGCGCAATAGCTTGCCCAGCACCGGCACAAGCTGCGCCCTTAGCTTGGTATCCTTTTGTTCCAAGAACTGCAATAGAATTGTCTTGAGATACACCGTGTCCGGAGCTCCACCAGCTGCTGGCGAGCCATTGCCTCCACTTCGCACCGAGTCGAACGAACTACGGCTCGAGTTGGCCACGAGTTTGGTTTGCGCTGCCTTGAGATCCTTGGACAGCTTCTCGTACCGTTGCCTTGACTCCTCCAACATTCGTCGTAGCTCAGCTCGTTGCTTCTCCATATCACGAACTTGCTTCTCTGATGCATCAAGAGCTGTACGGAGCTGTGAGGCTGTTGTTCGGAGCTCATCTGTCTCGGCTTCAACCTTCTCCTCCACTGACTCGAGCTCTTCTCGTCGTCGGCGCCACTCCTTCTCACGTTGCTCGAGCTCATCACGTTCATGGGTGAGAGTCTTGATCTCGCGCTCCAGATCCTTCAGCTTCAGCTTCAAGTCTTCTGTCTCACGTGTCTTGCGTCGCGCAAGGGTACTCGACTCGTCCTCGATTCGATCTCGCTCCTCAACGGCCGCTTCCATTCGTGACCTCATCTCTCGCACCTTGTTGTCGGCACGTTCGTCAACATCCGCCAACAGTCGTCGCATTGTCTCGCCCTCACGGGTGCGCTCCTGAAGAAGTCGCTGGACCTCGGCCAGTTCCTCTTCCAGGGACTCGGCTTGGGACTTGGATTCCTTCAATTGCACTGACATCTCCGCCGTCTGGTCTCGCATGCTGCTCAACAGACCCTGGGCATTGCCGTACTGCTGTGTCTTGAAGTCGGCCTCCTCTTGCGCTGTTGTCTTCTCTCGCTTCAACTTCTGCATCTGCTCCTCAAGCTCCTTCACCTTAGGTCGTAGCTTGCCGAGCTCTTCCTGCACTGTCTTGAGCTCTTGCTCTGCCTTCTCGGCCTTTGCACTAATCTCAATCTTCTCAGCCTCGGATCGGCGAAGGTCTCGTCCAGATACCCGCTGAGCATCCTCGAGACGAAGCTTGGCATTTGTCTCGACTGTCAACTTCTCCTGTAGACCCTTAATCTCAGTCTCGCGGTCCGATGCAAGCTTTTGAGCGCGCTCCACATCTCGCTTCAGATCCTTCTCTTGCTTCTCCATGTCCTTCAGCTCCTTAGTCTTGGTTGCGAGCTCCTCCTTCGTAGTCTTTAGCGTAGCAGCCTCCTGGCGCAAGCTCTTGAGCTCAGGCTGCGCCTTCTGTAGAACCTCACGTAGCTCTGTAAGATCCTTGAATCGGTTCTGAGCGAGTTGCTGCGCGGCGCCCAGGTCTGCTTGTAGGGTAGATGTCTTCTCCTTGAGATCATCGTATTCCGTCTTCAATGAGTCCATCTCGCTCTGTAGCTTGGAGCTGGCTTCGGCATCTGACGTGGACGAGTTGATCTTCTTCTCAAGATCGGCAATCTGTGTCTTGAGCTCCAACTTCTCAGCCTCGAGTTCCTTGATTTTCTCCTTGGCCTCGACATGATCTTGGCCAATTGCGAGCAGGTTTTCTTGCATTGTCTCAATCTCCTCGCGCAAGTCTTCCTCGGTCTTGCGCCTCTTGTTTAGGCGCTCAATCTGGGTGTCCTTTTCAGCAACCTCCTCCTTGAGCTTGGCGATCTCGGCCTCAAGCTCAGCGTTTGCTGCGGGCTCGGCGGGAGTTTCTGGCTCAGGAGTCTCCACAGCTGTCTCTACAGCTGGGGCTGCGGCACCACCGGCACCACCCTTGCCCTTCTTCTTCTTGTTCTTCTTCTTGTTACCACCACCGCCCGCTACGGGTGTAGGAGTTGCAGCAGGAGTGGGCGTTGCGGGAGCAGGCTTCGACTCCAGTTTCTTGGTCAAATCGTCAATCTTGGTCTGGCTCTCAGACTTCTCTTTCTTCAAACCGTCGATCTGGCTGTTAAGGTTGTCGATCAGCTTTTTGGAAATGTTCTTTGCGTTTGAAACCTTGGCCAGCTCTGCGTCCAGCTCGCTCGCGCGCTTGTCTGAAGAAGCAAGTGAAATCTCCAACTCATCAACCTTGGCCGTGTGCGTGTTCTTGTCCTCCTCGAGCTGTTTGAGTTGCTTTTGCGCCTCTTCCAATCGCTGGTTCAGGGACTCGATTTCCTTGCTGCGCTCATCGAGCTGTGATTGGAGCGATTCCTTGGCAGCATCTGCATCGCGAGACTCACTCAGCTCTCGAGTCGCATTCTCTAAATTCTCAACCAGACCAGCGCTGTTCTCCTTGACGGTAGTAAGCTCCTTCTGGAGATCCTTAACCTCAGACTTGAGCCTTTCAATCTCCTCGGACTTGGATGTGACGTCAGCCTGGAGCTGAGGGATTTCATCGTCATAGGAGAAGAACTCTTCGTTCGAATCCTTTGCTTCAGTGACCTCGGATAGAGACTGTTGCGGCTTATGCTTGGGAGAGAACATGCCCATGACGGAAGAAACGGGAGACTTGGACTTCTCGGGGACCTCTGGGGGAGTCTCTTCGTGCTTGTCATCCTTGGGAGTCTCCGAGTCCTCGCTCTTTGCCTGAGCAGCATTGCTTGACTTGAGTTCTGCCAGCTCTTCTTCCAACTTTTTGGCCTTTTCCTCGGTTTCGTTGTGCTTCTTCTGCAGGTCATTTTTATCCGTTGATACCTTCTTCAACTCCTGCATCACCATGTCGCTTCGGAGGTTTAGTTGGTTGAGATACTCGACAAGGGCTTCAGGGTCGCTGATGGAAGTCAAGGGGGTGTTTTCTCGGAGGGCTTTCTCGAATGGTTCGATAGCCGTCGCTCGCCTATGAGCAACACGGTAAGAACGTAGTAGTTCTTTGAACATATGTTAGTCTCTTGCATGTTGCATGCGCCTTTAGAGATCTCGACTTACCAGGATAAGTCGCCTCGAGCTTCTCCAGTTTGCGCAGCTTCTGACGGATCTCTGGGCTCAACTCCTGCGGCTTTGTCGCCTCTGGTTTGGCCGCTGGAGTATCGGCTGCGCCATCTGAGCTCTTTCCTGAACTGGCCTCATCTTTAGAAGCCTGAGCGTCTACCGTCGTCTCGTCCGATACGCTGTTTTTAGCGGTGGCATCATCGATTTTGGTCTCGTCGGTCGCGGCTGGAGGCATTGGGGTAGCAGCTCGACTCGGCTCATCGCTATCGTCGATCACAAAAGCGGCTTCGAATACGGCAGGGTCAGGGTTCGGAGCGTCGCCTGCATCGGAAGCTTGTTTCCTGGACTTTGCGCGCTGGCCTGGTGTACCATCACCTTTGCGCGACGATGTTGAGGCTGTTCTCGATGGGGTTTTCGACGGCGAACCTGTCTGTTGGCGAGCTTGTTCCTCGGCGATTGTCCGATCGATGGCGCTTTTAAACCGCTAAGAACATGTCAGTTGTGCTACATATGATGGGAGTGTAGATAGTTATCACGGGGGACTAACTTGGAACATGATGGCTCCCTTGGGTCAAAGACCAACGTCTTAAGATACCAAGGGACGCGTGTAATTTAGATATTAATACGAATCTTTGAGACAGGAAATACAAAGAGACAAAATAAGGTCTAGAAGTGCAGTGTCAAGAGAGTAGTAAGCGACTCAACAAAATGCCCTCATGACGATGCGAAGTTGTTGGTAGTCAAGCTGATGAAAGGAGTTGCAGGGTCTCAATGGACAGAGTTACAGCACTTGACAGGCCATGAGCGATCAGTCTAAAATTCTGGGGTACCTCTAGGATTGTGGCGCTAATGACTTGTGGCTCAGGAACCAAATTTCCACGTGTTCATGTGAGCTGAAGTGGCTTGAGCAATACGAGTTGTGAATTCAATAGTTTTCTCTACAATTACCCAGTCCAACTCCATATATATCTTAAATCTCCTTCTTGGTGCTTGCCTAGACTGTTGCAGAGCAAGTTGGGTTCACTCACCTGGAACATGCATGACCTGTAACGTAACTTGATGTCCCAAACGACTGCTCACATCCTGCTTTGGTCCAGATGAAAGAGTTCTCAAGTTGCTAGAGTATAATAAGAAAGTATAGATATAGACTCCATTGAAGAACTCAATTCATATCTATTGTAAAGATATACAGCAATCCTTAGACCTTCAAGTAGAGTTCAATTAATCCTCAAGCTTCCAATTTTGGCATCAGTGGAGCCATTATCCGTACAGGCTACAGTTACAGGCTACAGCTGCCCTCCCTGTCCATCCTCCTGCCCGACTTCTCTAGGCTGCCCACATGCAAGCTGAGCTGAATGAGGTCACTCCTGGCACGAAGCTACAACTTCACAACCGCCATTCCTTTACGTTACACCACATCCACCTTTTGTCTATCCTTCACTTCTCCATCTTTTCTTCATACCGCGACCTTTTTCTTATTTCGCCCATATCTTGGGCATACTCTCCCTCTCTCCTGTTTCTTCCTTCTGTCGTCTTTTTCTTTCTATACCTCCATACTCGAGACTCCCCCCACTGTCGCTTGATCAAAATGGTGGCCTTTTGGCCCTGGGGGGTACAGTGGCCATCGCTCGATGACCTCAAGGCAAGAGCTAACATGTTCTGTACAGGGCGAATCCTCTTCAACTGCCTCCTTCGAGAAGACTCTCTCTACCCTCTCGACCAAAATCACCAATACTCAGGCCTCCCTCGACAAGATCCGCGCCAGCTCCCGCCGCGCTCGTGTCATCTGGACACTCTACCTCAGCTTCGCCTATCTCGTCTATGCCATCGTCCTTCTTCTCGTCCTTGGGTATAACAATCTCGGCGCTTTTGAATGGGGTGGTCTTACAGGTGGCCCAGTGCTGTAAGTTCTCCCTGAAACCTTGGCCATGCGACTCGCAAGCTGACGAGATTATGACAGCGTCTACGTAACCCGCACGACCCTCGCCGCATACTATAACTTTCGCATCGAGAGCCTTAGCGCTCGCCTTAAGGACCACCAGCAGGAGCGCGCGAAGACCATCCAGAAACTCAAGGATGCCACCAAATATGACTCCACCATGGAACTGATTGAGAAGTACGGTGGGGTTGACAAGAGCAAAGACAAGAAGAAGGATGGCGAACAGAACACCGACGGGGCGCCCAACAAGCAGCGACCTTTTGGTCCTTCACAGGGAGCTCCAGGACGAACACGCTTGCCCCCTCCTCCTACAGCCAACATCCAGCGCCCTCACAGCAGCCCGATGCCAGCCTCAAACCCATTGGAACCCAGTGCCGAATTTGCTCCCAACGCCGAATTCTCTGAGAATCATCTGCCTCCCTTCTCTCCAGGTACTCCTCAGCCTCCCCCGCTGCCGTTGAGCGGCTACTCGTCCTATCCGACTCCCGCCCCTGAATCTCACTGGTACGACCGCATCTTCGATATTCTTCTTGGCGAGGACGAAACCGCTCCTAAGAACCGCATTGTTCTCATCTGCAAATCATGCCGTGTTGTCAATGGTCAGGCTCCTCCAGGAACTAAAACTCTGTCCGAGGTTGGACAATGGAGGTGCATGTCATGCGGTTCTCTCAATGGAGAGATGGACGAGGGAAAACGTATCATGAACGAGGTTCTCGATGCCGCCAAGGATGCTGGTACCGATGGGGAGAGCGCCGGCGAAGAATTTGTTCGTGAAATGAGTGAGCCTCCCATGATCGAGGTGAGCACACCAAGGATCAAGGAGGAAAACGATGACGGCCCAGCGGCAGGCGTTAAGAAGCGCCGAAGCATGGGCAATGAATGAGCTGTATCTACTATGTAATTCTATACGAGCACCATGGTGTTGGCAAATACGGAAATGAGGTTTGGGTTTATTTAGTAATGCAATACTATGGAAGTGAGATCACCCTGGACAAGTGTATTATGGTACTTTGAGGCATAGCATAGAAACACAATGTATTGTTTGCTGTCTACCCTGGAGGAGAGCCTCATCTCAGGAGTATACAATTGGGGCTTTCCACGTCGCAAAGAGCAATGTTGAAGTGTCTCATGCTGTCTAGGATTCGAATTGGATGGTTCTTCGCATGGGTCTGCGAGCGTCGCCGACCTCTTCATAGGGCTTGAAGATGGTATACTTGACGTGATGAATGGCTATTCGTTGAGATTTATAGTATAGAGCCGAGAGTGTTGGCAGACACCAAAGACGTGGCAATCTCATGTCGGCCAACTTGATCCGATCCTCAACTTGGGCGTGCTCTGCAAATATCTGACCCTCATCACCTTACAGTTGGCAGGATGGCGAGCTCTCAGAAGCTATCCCATGAAGAGATCCCACGTCTTCTCGTTCTCCATCAACATGACACCATCACACCAGAGTCTTCAACATATCACTGTAAAACATGTCAAGTCTATCATTTTCGGCTATCCACTTCCTTAACTAATTCCAACGCTTCTGTTAAGACTTCAATGTAGTATAATACTGCAAGTCCAACATGCGTACCCCAAGATTCGTCATGCTCTAGACCAAAGAACGCTGAAGCATTGAACAGTCATAAATCTTTGATGACATGATGCGGCTCGCTTCAAGAGATGCCGCTGTCCAGATGGATAGATGCACAAGTGTAGCACCAAGTCGTGTGGATCATCAAACAAAAAAAGACCAGTCACCCACGTCATGTGGGTGGCTTGGACTGTCGGCTTTGGTTCGCTTGTTTCTCTGTATTCGACATGTCCGATGCGTCTATAATCACTTTATCTCTTCCTCACTTCCGTCGCCCAGCCGTCGATGCCCTCACCGCGGCCACCGACCTCCAGGCCCTCAATCTTCAGCCCCTTCATGCCAGGTGTATCCTCCAGCCAGTTGTGACCTGCCATACCACCAGCATTGGCTCGTTTCTCAGGTACTAACTCCAACATTGGGGTCAAGAAGTCTGCGATACGCTTTGCTTCATCTTCCTTGAAGTGATACTTCTCACGTAGCACGTCAGTTAGAGCCCAATGCCGCAGTCGATGGATGTTCCGCAATTCTCCCTTTCGGTTGAAGATTTCCTGACTCCACTTGCCGCTGAGACATAGGGATTTGGGAAATGGTCCAAGAAGCTCAATAATCTGAGCAATATGGTCGTCGTCCTTACCATACTTGGTACCTGACTGAGGATCGAACAAGTAGTCACCTGTAATCAACTCGAACACCTAAACGCCAAGAGTCAGCAATGTCCTACAAAAGCCAATGAAGGCCTCATCCAGAAGGTCAGAGTCCATACCATAGCTGCCATACTCCATACATCAGTGCTAGCACCCCACTTGGAGCCCAAAATGACCTCTGGAGATCTGTACTGTCTTGTCTGAATGTCGTTGGTAAAGTGATGGTTGGTCCAGCAAGCATTGCCCAGATCTGCAATCTTGACGCTGATAACGTCAAAGGCATGCGCATCTTCTGCCTTGCGCTTCTCGCCCGTTGAGGCAGAGGGAGAGGTCGATTTGTCTAGAGAAATGCCCGAAACCTCTCGGCTAAGAAGATCACTGCAAAGGAATTGTTAGGGTCTGACGAAACTTATTTCGCTGTGTGGACAACTTACGCAGATTTTTCTCGCTGCTTCTGAGCATCGTCGGACTTAGGTGATGCATCCTTTGATTTGTCTGTTGATTAAAGCGCATTAGTCATTTTGACACCAAGAAAGGATGACGACGATAATCTCTGGGCTGCTTACTTTCGTTCAAAACACCAGCAAGACTGGAGTGGGGGTTCGGTGAGGGGAAAAGATTGGACTGGTTGAAGCTAGTGTTAAGGGGAGACGGGAGTGGTTGACTGCCAGTGATGAGAGTCCTCCGGCGCCGCCGTCCATTGCGATTGTTCTCCTTCTCGGCAGATTCAGGTTTGACGACGCGCTTAACGATCTGTTCAACATCTCCAATCTCGATAAGGACGTTTTCTGGTTTGAGGTCGGTGTGGATGATACCGCATTCGCGATGGAGGTAGTCGAGGCCCAGAAGAACCTGCTTTGTGATTTGTTTGACGAGAGGCATGGGAATTCCGCGATGGTTCCAGCGCTTGATGAGACCAAGCAAGTTCTCTCCAAGCACCTCGAAAACCATACAGACGTGGGTGCCGTGGGGTCCCTTATGCTCAAACGAGTCCAGGAGACTCACGACGTGCTTGCGACCGGGGTGATCAGGCTTGGCCTGAACAATCTTATTGAGAAGCTTGATCTCGTCGATGGCGGTCTCGGTGTAGTGGGCGGCGGAACGGACGACCTTGAGGGCGACGTGCTTGCCGTTGGTGTTGTCGCGGGACAGCCAGACGGTTGAGAAATGACCCCATCCTAGCTTGCGGACAACTGTGTATTTTCCATCCTTGAACTTCTCTCCAACCTGTACTGGGTGGTAACCACCTTTGCAGTAATCCTCAGAATCCTCCTCATCTGCAGTATTTTCGGCGGCGTCTTCGACGGACGAGGAAGAGGGGGAGTGGGCCATGGCTGAGAGCTGATGGGATCTAGACGAGGAAAAAGGAGGTCAGTGGTTGCTCAAAATATATCTCGAGAAGCGGCAAAAATCAGCGCACAAAAGAGACGTGTTTGATGATGAATAAGAATTGAGGCGGAGCCAATGCAATGAGATCAAACAACCACGGTCGCAAGATTTGGTGGGAGAGCGACGGCACGGCGGCGAAAGAGCTGAGGCCTTGCGCGTGGTGGGGGACCTTTGCCGGATTGGGCTTGGGTGTAGTGAAATGGCGGGGAAGCATTAAAACATCATCCAGACGATAACGTAGTAACGAGTCAAGACAATCAACTGGCGCTTCCAGTTCTGTGAATTCGGCAAAATAAAGACTCGGCCTCTGAATTGACAGCGGTGAAACACACCACACGCCTAACCTTGGGCGCCAAACCGCAATCGACAAAGCATAAATGGGACAGGGAAG
Source organism: Fusarium sp. NRRL 53497 (assembly GCA_013184445.1). Classification (NCBI taxonomy): domain Eukaryota; kingdom Fungi; phylum Ascomycota; class Sordariomycetes; order Hypocreales; family Nectriaceae; genus Fusarium; species Fusarium sp. NRRL 53497. The sequence continues at coordinate 32,291 of JABCJZ010000259.1, read as the reverse complement.
TGCAACCTTGATTTGAGAAAGCTGGTCATGGTGTCTTCACATGACGCAGCTTACGCTGGCAATAAGTCGGATGTTGACTCTGCTTCTTTGTCCCTCTTTGCTCCTTGGCTTGAGGAACACAACCCCGAATCAATCACGTAGTGAAAATAGCGACAATTGAGAGAGCAGGGCGCGACAGATAAGCCGATGAGCGGCGTGGCGGGTTATGAGCGGGGGATAATGAAGGCGAGGGAGAGAACAAGGATTTGGCGAAAATGACGAAGATGACAAAGACTTCCGCTGGGCGATGGTACGGTTATAGTCGACTGCAATCTGGAGCGAATAACCATGCGAAGGGGGAAACCAGAATAGAAGAAAGGAGCAAATAATATAAAAGACAGGTGAGGCCAAGGCGAGGGAGATTTGTTGGAGATTAGAAGTCGACTGGACTCGGGGGCGTGCTCCTTGTCTTTGGTTTTGATTTGCTTCGCTTTTCTTTGACTCTGGGCTCAGCGTCTTTGCGGATCTGCAGTCGCTTGGCTTTCTGTTTTTCTAGGGCCCTGCTAGAGAGACCATGGGATGGCTGGCACGCGGCGCAATGCGGAGCGTCCCGCCCGACGAATAAAGGGTCTTTGAGAGCTCAAGGTTCAAATATCCAGTTCGCCAAGCGCAATCCAAAGACAGGGAGCGAGAAGACAGAATGCAGAGTGATGGCAGAGGGTAGGCAACTCAGTCAGGTGGTAACCGATCAGACAGCCATGCTCACAACCACCATCACCATCACACTCTCATCCTCCTCCACATCGATCAACCAACAGAAACTCCAGGCATATTCAGAGGTGCCATGGGCAAGTGACTGAATGCACCGCACCACCTCCAGGGCAGGCCGAAATCAGGTACACAGGACCCAGTGATCGATCGAGTGATCCAAGGTTGGTGAATGCCCAAGACTTATGGGGTCCTGTCCTCCTATCAACGCCCAAGCACACGGGCCTCCAAGCTCCAGAACAGCCACTGTGAGCAGTGTCCACACTTGTTTCAATCTGCTTCACTGCTTCTGTAGGGTGATGCAATGCCGCGCCATGGGTTGATGAGCGGCTCTTTGGGCCATATTGATGGCATGGCTGTTGATCTTGCTTGAAACCGTCATTGATGCCCTCGGATACAAAGACACAAGAAAGTGGTGGATCTGGTCTCATATCCACAGTAACATCTGATGTTGGATGTAGCTAGCGACACAGGTTGGGTTGTATCAAGATCTTTGGCGACATCGGACCAGCGGCTTGGAGGTTTTTGGATGGTGCCATACATTCCATACACCAGCGGTCTCAAGACAACGATCAAGGCAGTGTGCGACTTTGATGTTCCTAAAGCAAGGTCGTGTATGCTGATGCGATCGCAATGAAATCAAAACATGGGGAGAGAATGCTAAGATGATGCAATCATAGCCAAACGCAATGCGATGAGAACAAAGAGACGAGGAAAGAAATATTCTTATACATACCCGGCTGGCTCGGTTGCACCCTCCATGGTGATGATAGGCTTGAGGTCCTTCTTGCGCTTCTTGGCCGCGAGGCTGCTATTGTTGCTGTTGGATCCGTTGGTATTGGCATTTGAAGCCTTTTGGGCGCCGGGGGATTGTGTGCCGTTCATTGTGTTGGGATCGTCAAATCTGCCTGCGCGCGACAGTGCAGAGTCTATATTCTAAGGTGAAGTCGTGATGAGTCCGGCGTTTTTATCGCCAAGTCGTCAATGGTCTGGGTCGTGAAATCGTTCAACGGTTTATCGTAATGTCGGATGCGACAGCGTCTGGTGTCTTTGGGCGTCGGTAAGAATGAATAGATGTCGAGGTGAGTTGAAGTGGGGGAAGAGGGGCGCTTGTAAGTGCTCGCTCGATGGACGTGGGGTTTTTCTTTTTCCTTTCTTTCGCAGTGATGCTTCCAAAGAATAACAAAATCGCTCAGATGGTTCAAGGCGTCGGACAGATTCAGGAGAAGATCGGGGAGATGAAAACTGTTGGTAATTGCGGTCGTGGTGCGGCAGTGGCGTCAAGGTAGATCTTTTGCAAGTCGAACCAAAAGATGTTGCGCAGTGGCGGCGCAATCTTACCAGGATCAATCAAGTACAGTGATTGTGATTGTGCCTGTACCTGTGCCAGTGAATTTGCCCCAGTGTAAGTTAATAACGATAAGCTGCAGTATGGATACTAGAATGGAATCTGGTTGACCGAGTAATGACTTGCGACGGCTTGTAGGTGTTTGGATGGATGAAATCTTGGAGCGGAAACCAAGAAGGAAGAAAAATATAATCAGTCGGAGACAAGGAGGGGCAGTAAAGCCAGGGTCTGTGTTGATGAGGTGGGAAGGTAGGTGAGAGACTCTTGCAGCAGAGCCAACAGAATTTGCAATCACTCTATCTACAAATGCAAGCGCAAAAGCTATTTCCCAAGTTTCACGATCTAAAACCTAGCGCAGGCGGCAGACACGGAAATACAATTGAACGCAAATCTCCTGGGTTATTAAAGCAGAAGTCTAAATATAAGGAACCTTTGATACAGGGTTGGAGTATGGAGAGTTTCATCTGAAAACCCATGGCATCAGATGAAAAAGACAAGACATGATCGAGACCTCAACGACGATAACGACAGCTTCTCCTCCAAAGGCGGGCGTTCCGCAAGATGCATGCATGTGGATATCTTGAACCACTTTGCGGTTCACGACCCTGAAGCAGCCCAACGTCTTACTGACAAGATGATGACGATGCACTAGACGAAGCTTCACATTAGCATCCCGCGGGAGAAACTTGATCTCTGATTTAACCCCTGTGCCTGAAATTGATGCGCACAACGAACCTTGTGTGCTTGTGTTGAGACAGTCACTCCGTGGCATTTGGAGTAAGGTATCGGTAGTCAAAACGATACTCTCAAATCCGGCGCTAAATCGTCTCGCGCGCTCGCAGATTCTTAGATCCTGACGCCATTCCTCCAAGTCCTTACAGGTATCTCACGGACGTGGGGTACTTGAACAACCTGAACAGGGCTCTCTCCAGGTTGTCTTCTGCAAGGATGCGGCGAGTCTGCTGAAAGTTAACTATTATTGCAATCGATATCAATTCAGCTTCATGTAAATATCACTCTACTATTATCACAGTGACCACTAAGTTATTATTGAGCTTTTCCCTCTTAACTGCCCCAACCCGTATTCGCATTAATAAGGCATCTATCTCAACTCCAGCCTCTCCAACCACCAAATCTTGGGCTTCAATACCCGATCTGACGTCACCGATCCAGGAACTTACCAAGGAACACTTCCCGAAAGTCAAGTCGTGAAACCCCATCTCGAAAGAGACCCAGTGAGAAAATAGACTTGTTCGACTTGAACGCTTTGGGACGGTATTCCGTTGCACGAGGATCTGGGATGTAATTTTCATGTCCACCATGTGTTCCACTTACACGAGTCAAACTGTAGGAGTGATTCTTTATTCATGGCTTGAGGGTACGCTCTCACAAATAAGAACCGAGGTTGTCCTGTCATGAATCAAGTAGGATTCTGAGGGCTGAGTCAATGATCCCACCACATCGGCTATTCTATCTTTCTTTCATGTGTTCAACATGAGAATCTACCAAAGGCCACGTGGGATGGTTATCACTCATGTCATCTGTTGTCTCAAGAGCACGGGACAGCCACGCTTCACATCACAAGTGTCAGAGTCGCCAACCATAGTAAAGCAATTTGCATTAGCCCATCATAAGGGCCTCAATTTTGATGAGTTTAATAGCCTAGTATGCATGTGTACGCCCTAAACGCCAAACCCAGAACCCGCGTACATCAACCCTCTTCTCTGATATCAACTAATAGTTACAACCGGTGTTCTCGCCGAGATAAGGTATGCCCCAAGAAGCGCTGAATGGCAACATTCAGAGGTGAAGTTTCAGTTGGCCCGCCTCTTACTCTTCTGAGCCATCTTGCGGAAAGCCTCCATACCACCAGCACCAAGGGGACGATGGCTGGAGTTCTGGGATCCCATGAAGGTGCTCTGGGGAGCAACAGTGTAGCTCGATGGCAGATTGACCATACGCGCCGAGTTGTTACCTCGGTCGGGGGCCAGTAGACGTTCGCGTTCGGCGTCCTTGGAGTTGAGTGCAGGACGCTGGGATAGACTGAACTGAGAGTTTGTCTTCTGGCGTTGTGCCATTTTGGCAGCGCTAGAATCACAATTAGCATGGACAAGAAATCAGGAGATAAGAGGTTACATACTCATAATCGTAATCACGAGTCTCGATCTGTCGCTTCTTGTAATCGTCGGTTCGTTTCAGAATAGGTCGGCTCCATTCTCCAAGAAGTCGGGTCGCAACTCGCTTGATACTGGGCTCAGGTTTCTTGCTGCGGGTATAGAAAACAACCACCCTTCCGATACCGCTGCTGAGTAGTGCTTCCTTCTCGATGTTCATTTTGGCGAGAGCATTGAAAATGTCACGCTGAATGTTGTAGGCCGGAAGGGATCCGTCGTTCAGAGGCTCCAGGAAGAACTTGACATGCTGCAAAAAGTTTGTATCGGGGTCCAGAACGGCATGTTGGACGTTGTTACGGTTCAAGATACCGGTGACCTCGGGAAGCAGCTTCAGCTTGTGCAGGGCTGGTTGACCAGCCTCACGAGCCTGGTTGTCAGCCTGGCATGCCTGCTCCATCTGCACCTTGAGATCCGCTAGAAGGTCATCAATCTCATCCTCGAGATCCTGTAAAAGGGGAGGTTAGCAAGAGAGCCTGGAGCATCTGCATCGGAAAACCTACAATCTCATCCTTCTTTCTGCGCTTGGGACCGCTTGGCTTCTTAATCGCTGCATCCAAAGCCCGGTCGATGGCCCGTTTCCGTCGCTCTTCCGGTGTCAAATTCTCTTCCTTCTCAGGTTCCGGGGTGGCAGCCTTAGATCGAGGACGTCGCTCTCCATCACCGGCAGCGCGTCTTGATCGTCGTGACTTTTTACCCCCATCGTCTGCATCATCCATTTCGACATCTTCATCTCGATCTCGGCGCTTCTTGTCTCGGCGACCTTCGCGAGGCTTCTTTGGGGCCTCTCCCTCTGCGCGCTTCCGCTTCGTCGCCTTCAATGTGCGAGCAACATCTTCATCAATGTCGACGGGACGGTCTTCGATGTTGGCTGTTTCAGGGTCGTAGTCCTCGAACTGATCCTCGTCTACTTCAGACAGCGCATCTGAATCGCGGTCGGAGTCAGCGGCAGCGACAGCGTCCTCATAGTCCTGCTCCTGGCCATCGTTGACGGGCTCGTTGGCGTGCTCGCCAATTGGGGAATCCCTTTCGGACATGGCGTCGCGTCGTCGATCGCGAGATCGCTCTGGGAATTGTTTATTGGTCGTTTGATCTTTGAATTGTTTGCGCTTAACAGATTTCCTGGGATCTTTTGCTTAAAAACGTGCCGGTGATGATATGCTAAAATTGTGAACAAGAGAAACTGACAATTCGCAAACCTTCAACTTTCTTTGTCTGGCTGGAGGCGCCTCAGACCTGTGGCGCGACCCCTGTCTGCTGACATAATCGTCAAGCTCCTTTCGCAGCCTCAGGCATGTGACCCGCACCTTTGTTTACATTGGCCTTTTTGGTTGCTATGGATGAATTGGATTGATAATTGATGGATTCGGTTCGCAGCTGCTTTCATTCACCCAAGTCATCCAGGCGTCAACCCCCAACCTCCGTCCATCTGGTGAACCTTACACCGTAAATATTCGAGCTATTGCATAGCTGTCAATCGATTATGGATCGTCGAACTTACGAAGGTCCCATGGACTGGGAATACCAGAACAGTGGCCCTTTTGATCCCACAAGCCCTTTTACACAAGCAGCAAAAAGTAATTCGCAGAACGGTCAGTTAAGCTCCGCTGCAGCTGCAGAGTTCTGCGGCGACAACGCTCAACAACCCTTGGCTAACCCGTCATTGTAGGCTTCGCCTCCCCTACGAAAGCGAGCTCAAGGCCGAACCCTTTCGCAAATTTAGGGACACCTTCAAAATCGAAACCACCGCAAGCCTCTTCCTTTACTCCTCAAGTGTCTTCGAAAGCTGCCGCACCACAATTCCGAAACCCTGCCTTTACAACACCTCGACGACCGTTTGATGATTTGGCGCTGTCTGAAGCTTCAGGCGCCGAGGATAGCCCTGCTCAGACAGAAGCCTCAGACTTTCCAAACGATACTCCTGAAGCGGATCGTATGAGCGACGTCAACATGAGTGGTATGACAAGTCCTTCCAAGATTGACAAGTCCTTCCGTTACAGCAAGGCTCCCTTTTCGAGCAAAAAGCATACACCAGGTCGAGGCGAAATCCGCGCCACCCGAGACCTCTCTGTATCAGAATTTATGCGCAAGCGGAAGAGGCACAACCTCGATAGGGATGTCAGCAGCATAGCTCGACACCGGTGGACAGAATCAGACTCCGACTCGGAAGATAGCATCGCACCTAGACGGTCACGAGGCAAGAAGAAGACGACGAAGGAGGCACCAAGGGGTTTCTTGGGATCTCTGTTCCACATGCTGGATGAGCACCCCAACGCTCCCGACAACCTGTACCGATGGGTCAAGTTGATTGTGAACTTTTTCCTTGTATCAATCTTTGTTTACATTGGCTGGTCCATCGTCAGCACGGTGAAGACAGATATCGAAAACGCAAACGAGATGGCACGAATTGAGATCATGGGCAGGATTACGGAATGCCAGACTCAATACAACATCAACGGGTGCGCAAAGAATGACCGCCCCGCGCTTGGACCAGCATGCACTAAGTGGTCTGAGTGCATGACACAAAGCCCTGAAGCTATCATGAGGGTCAAGGTGACAGCCAAGCAAATTGCTGAAATCATCAATGAGTTCTCTGATGCCATGAACCTCAAGGCTTGGGTAAGTTGTCCACTGGACAGGCTCCTGATCGCGAAACTAACATCCATATAGGGCTTCTTTTTCGCCGTTCTTATCTTTTGTGCCTTTGCAAATAATTTTTTCCTTGGCGGATACGCCAGCAAGCCTGTGGCACCAGCACCATCACAGCCCGCAGCTCCACCTCACGACCCATCCCTGGCCCCAGAGAACGGACCTGGATTCATGTGGGTTCCAGTACAAACACCAAGAATGCAGCGTCACATGTTCCTCGACGATGGTACCGATACGGACAGTACACCGCCGAAGATGAAGACGATTCTTGCGCCGCCTTATACTCCTTCGCTTCGTCGAAGTCCCAGCAAGACGGATCGAGGCCGCAGCCCTGTCAAGTACAACCGAAGTCCAAGCAAGGGACGTCGCGAGCCATTCGCATAGTGTTGGACGGAGAGTGAGGGCACACAATCATTTTCTTTTGTTGTCGAGGAACAAAACTGTATAATAGTGGTGCATAGGAACGGGGCGCATGCATACGGGGCGCGGTCGGGGTGTTTGGAAAACCAGTTTATAGCATGAAATCATGGGATGGATGTTGGGGTAATATTGTCAATCAACTATATATGGCAGTGACATTCTGCCTTTTTTTGTCACGGAAGAGTCATCTCATTTTCCTTTTGCCAGTGAAGGCATCTCCAGCTGTAGGCAATCAAGTACTGAACATGCTTTGTCACGATTGGAGGTTGATGTTGCAGTGCAGCTCAGCTGGAGGTCGCAGGATCAGTCAAAACCCAAGCTGAGTTGATTGAGCGTTGAGGCTGGACTGTCAAATGCCGATGACGTACTGTGGGGTAAGGTAGGTAGGTTTTAAGAGGGGCACATTGATGGACGGCCCTGGCATGAAGCTACCGACCGGTAATTGTAAGGCGAAGATAGCTGTTATGTGCCGGTATCCCATCTCATATACTTGAGAAAGTACTGCTTCTCACCCTTGGGTGACAATTTACATAGCATCAGGATATGCCGGTGTTGTGTGACAGCTCATCTCTTGGCATGCTCTTGAGTCATTAACAGTCAGTGGTTCAAGCAAGCAATGTCAGTCAGTTATCTGCTGCCAAGATGTGAGAGAGGCTTGTGTCGATCAGAGTATCATAGTATAGCTGATCAATGCCCCGGTAAGAAGAGAAAGCAATATCTCTGACATCATCCTCACAGGGGCATTAAACTCTTTTTCCTTCTTGGGATATCTCTTTCAAACCAAATGGGGCTTGAGCTTTGAAGATGGTTAGAATGGCCATCCGTTTTACGTCCATGGGTTATCAAACCCGACGTGAAAGTTAAAGCAATGACAAGGATGCACAATATGGAAGACTCCGCACTGATCCAATTGGGTGACTGGGGGTGGATGTGACCTTGGATCAGGCTTGGAGATAGGTTTGATGGCGTACAACTTTGTCCTGAAGGTTTCCTTGCCAAGAATGAGGGGAATTAGTGGTGCTGACGGAATTGCTTTGTCTTAGACAACAAACGGTCAAAAGGATATGATTTGTAGTTGTGATACGGCGATGTAGGCGCGAGTCGTGAGAAAGGCTCATCGATAGTCTCCAACTGCGGAGTGACGATTCATTGAACGCATTGTCCACTCAGACTACGACTTGAACTTGTGGTCTGGTCGATCTCACCATTCGATATGCCATCTGTCCTGATTCCTAGATTACAAAGACAAGATCGTTTGCCAGTTAAAATTAAAGTTCGTTCTGTCTTTGAGCACCTCAGTCAAATGCGGAACAACCTCCATCATCATACAAGAGGTCGAGTGCACCTTCTGAAGTTCTACCTCAGGCAGACCAAGTTCTTGTCCTAACACCTCATCGACTCTCGACCTCAACCTTGCTCACTCGCTCAACGCTTTACATCCATTCTGCAGAGCCTCCATATCCGCGGTTCGACCATTGTCGGTTCCACGACATGAAGCAGTGTGAGACAGGATTCTAGAAAGCTCATGATCGAGCGAGACCTGAAAACATATGCTAGCAAAAGCCACCGAGTAAACGCAAAATCAACCAGCAGGGTACCAAAGGCTACATCGAAAAGCTTCGCCGAGTTTCTCTGCTTTTATTCAGACCCGTCCAAACCTGGAATCGAGCGCGACGATAAACTTGATTGCAATCGCAAGAGTGTCCCATAACCAACAAGACGCAACCAATCTTCATCGTTCCATTACCCAGACTTTCCTCCATATCACCTCTTTTTTCCCCCTTCGAGATAATCAACTTCCGCTTTATGCGCAAAATTTCCGCTGTCGATCTTGTTTTTTTTTTTACTTCGACATCGTCAACTGTTTCAGTCTAATACCTAGCTGTCAATCCGCGCCGTGCATGGACCACGGCCATCATCTTCTGGTTCCAATTGCCAGCACAATCGACGATCGAGTGGACACCAGGTATACCAATACTTCTTAACAGTATTGTCAATCCCTCTTGTAACCGCAAAATTCGACGGCAACAAAAAGATAGCATTGTCCACTTCAAGGCGCCATTGATCTGGAATTATTCCACGCTTCCTTCTCTTCCTCCCTTGACTCGCGGAGGCGGCCTCGAGCTCCTTCGAACCCCCAACCGCGTATCGTCCAGCTCGCGAGCTCTAGAAATTAGAGCTCACCTCCCGTTCGGTTACGTCGTGCTAGAGCCTAGCCCTCTACTACAGTAGCTAGGTTGACAAATGCGCATCTCCTGGTTTTTTTACTCAGCAATCAACTAAATACGACTCGCCTTGTTTCAATTGTGAGAGCTTGGGTGGGCCATCTTGAATCGTCTTGTTTCCGCATCGCATCTCCCCGCTACAAGCCGTGCATGACGCGACAGAGAAAGCAGAAGCAACTCAGGTAGCAGCAACCCAAACTATCCTCGGTTTGGCGCCAATACCAGCGCTGCATTTTTGTTAACGATCAGAAAACAAGACGAAAGTTCAGACTTCGAACTCAGGTTTTAGCTTTGACAACACCATCGCGAATCCCCTCGCAGCATGTCCGGCTGCGCCGTACCGTCCGCCGCCGTCGCCCCTCCAAGACCTCATCCCACCCGAAGCTCTTCGAGCTGAAGCTTAGAGCTCAAAGCTTCACGACGGACATAGGGTTCGATACACACAAAAACCACGAACCTTTCCTCCAGCATCACACTTTGTAACTTTGCGATAGCCTGCGGCAAGACTGGTATTTCGAGCGATGGATGTTGACGATGAACATTCAGATGGTGCCAGCCAAAGGCAACCCAGCGCTGAACACACACCGCAAGGAGCTACTACGCAGGCTGGCTCACAAGGGAATCCAACCCCCACCTCGATTCAGTCTTCCAACACGCCCTCGACTGCATCTGGTCCCGTAGCCAACACTACTCATTCACAAAACTCGAAACGTCGCCGAGGGCTGGGTGTCGTGACGCCCAATGCCTGTACAGAATGCCGCAAGAAGCGCGCAAAGGTATGTAGCAGATCGGATCGCTTTGTCCTGCTTCCAGATGTCCCTAGTTGTCGGGTCGGCCCTCATGCTTCGCTTTCCTTGTACGTCATAGCATGTCCCACCATGAACCATATTATTTTGTGGTGGACTTCTACCATTGTTCGATGCGCCTGTCTTACGGCTTGTACCTGCAATTTTCTTTTTTGCTAACAATTTATGTGCAATAGTGTGATGGCAAAAAACCGTGCGGACGCTGTAGAGCACAGAAAGATGTCGACTGTGTATACGAAGTTCCCGTGCGCCAGTCGAAGGAGAACCTCCGAACCGAAATCGAGACTCTCCGACAGAAGCAGCGTTCCAGTGACCAGGTCTTCGCCGCGCTTGTCCGACCAGAGCTTTGGGAAGAGGTTTTAACACGCCTTCGAGGCGGCCAATCTATCGACATCATTTCAGAATGGCTCGCAAACGCACCACGCACCGGGGCAGGCTCGATACCTTCCTTTTCTGCCCAGCCCGAGGCGCCTACGATGGGCCCTACCCCAGGGTTTCCAGGAGGTGGATTAGGGACATTGGCGGCCATGAGCCTCGGCGTAAATCATTCATCACAGCAGCTGCCTTCCGTGAGAGTTGAGATGGGCCAGCAGAGTCCCTGGCATTCCTCATTCCACAGCCACACTAGTTCAACGAGGAGTAATTCACATCCCGATGTCATGAACTGGACGCCAGATATGCGGGGGCCGCCACAAAACCGAGTTGGATCTTGGGCAGAAGGAATGCTTCCTGATCAAATGTCAGACGGTCTCCCGCGATACCGTGGTGTTGAGCAGATTCTGTCGCCCTTGAACGAACCGGAGCTTCGAACACTGACTTCAACGTGGACTGTGATTACAAGCGATAGCGTTCTCGTCCAACATCTCTTGGCGTTGTATTTCTGCTGGGAGTATCCAACATTTGCGTCCCTGAGCAAGGAACACTTCCTGCACGATTTCCAAGACGGCCGAAATCGCTACTGCTCGCCCATACTGGTGAATGCCCTCCTCGCATTAGGATGTCGTTTTTCGAACCAACCCATGTCTCGTGCCAATCCCAACGACCCATACACGTCTGGCGATCACTTTTTCAAGGAGTCATTGCGACTATTTGCTCAAGAAACGGATCATCACTCTCTCACAACTATCCAAGCTTTGGGGATAATGTCAATCCGAGAGGCTAGTTGCGGGCGAGATTCAGAGAGTTGGTACTACGCTGGCCAGAGCATCCGACTGGCCATCGAGATGGGACTCCACCGGGTAAGGGACGAAGGAGACGAGGATGAACTCGCCGTACAGGCAGCAACCTTCTGGGGTGCATTTGCGCTGGACCAGTATGTTTTCCCTTCCATCGTGAGATTCTCCTCTAACAGATATCCACAGTGCATGGTCTCTTGCTACAGGTTCATTACCGCAATGCTCTTGTTTCCCACATTTACCTCCAAAACCTACGATAATAGGAGATATTGAAGCGTCTTTGTGGGTGCCTTATACTGACGATGGTGAGTTTGTTATCGTGTTCCTTTCGTGATTGTTACTGACTTTGACAGGAGCTCCCTTGCAACGCTCATGCCAGCAGCCATCCAATGTACGATCTGTATATAAATGCTTCTGCGAACTGAGTGAGCTGGTGCACCAGTCTTTATACATCCTACATTCTCCGGGCAAACCTCTTACAGCGAGGGAGCTTTTGAACATGTATAGGCAGTACCTCAATTGGTATGATCGCATACCTGAGGTTCTTCGACTGGGACATAATTTTACCCCAGCTGTACTTTTCGCTCAGTAAGTCTCGACATGAACAAACTGCCATTCAGACCAGTTGCTAACCAAACTCAGCATGTATTATCATTTTGCCATTTTACTCTTATTTCGACCTCTAATCAAGCTACGAATCATCGGGAGCAAGGTGTCGCCTCGCGATGTCTGTTCACAGGCAGCCGACGCTATCCAAGGCCTCCTAAGATCTTACTCTTCGCTCTACACCTTGCGGAGAACACCGTCTTTCGTACCGTATTTCGTTCTGACCTCGGCCATCATGCATCTGGCGATTGGGGCAACGACTTTCGGCTCAGACACTACTGAGGCCGACATAGAGAAAGCGGTCAAGGTGGACCCTCGGGTGTCCGAGTCCATCACTCAGGGTATCTCAGATCTTACCGAGATGGCTCCTTGCCATCAGTTTGCTGAGCAAGCACTGCACATATTACGTTATTTGGCCGCGAAGTGGGATATCAATGTCGAAAACAACGTTGGTAAGCTCACGGCGGAGGAGTACGATCGCCTGGTTCTGCCGAACACAGGAAGTCTCAACTTCTTTGCACCAAACATACGGGAGGGAGATATAACGTGCCAGTGGGGTGCGGCGCCATTCATGGCGACAGCAGCAGGACAGTCGCCTTCTGTTCAAAAGGCGGCGGATAATATGGAGAACCCTCTCTTCTGGCCATTCCCAATGCAAGGACGGCCTATTCTCCCTGACGGCGTTGAGTTGGAACATGCAGGCTTTGCGATAATTTGAGGAGTTTCAGGTCGGCCATCTCTTTCAGCAAGGTATTCTTCTTTGTGCGAGTCCATACCAGACTACAGGTGTCCAGGGGTGTAGACTATGTAGTGTTGATAAGTGTCCTTACTAGGCGAAATGGGGTCAAAGAAATGCGGCGGGCATCTTCTGGCGAAAGCGGGCTTTGGCCTATTGAGTAATTATCACGGGTACCAAAAGCAGTTTGTTGACGGTTTGTTCTGAGGTGTATCAACACTTGTGTAAGAGAAGAGAGCGATTGCATGGTGTCATGAGTTTGGGCCATTGCTTGCTTTGGGAGACACGGTCGATATACGGAATACCATGGAGTCAATGGAATCACCAATTCTGTCCATTCTCGCATCCGTTTGCTATTTCCTGTACTCGTGCCCAAAGCTGGAGTTTGCATGTGTTTGTGGTGTAGGTCAATGGATGTGGCAGTCAAACGGCTAGTGGATGGATATTTGACAAGTCATCTACATTTAATACCCTCAACCGTGAAACATCGGCTATGTAACTCTGAATAACTGCTGACAGATTGCTTCCATCCCTTCTAGAATGTCATGCGGGTATCACATTGCAGTTGTGACTCAAATACATGATTGGTAGTGACGCCGGATGAGGTGCAGCATCCCGTTCACCCCTAAGGACACAACGCCGCGAGGCTTTATGCATGCGCATTGTACCAACAGTCATCAAACTGATCCTAAACACGGACCAAAGCAAGATTTTCTTTCAGGAGGAAGTGGGAGTGTGCAGAAAATATAACGGCAAGCAGAGTGCTACTATCTGCAGGCTCCCGAGACCTCGCCCAGGGGCATTCTATGCGTTACTCAGGGTTTTCTCTCTTCTCCTTTCCATTTGTTTCTTTTAAGTCATCCAAAATACTTTATGCGCTCTTTTTAAACAGGTGGGAGCTTTCTTTGCAACAGATTTGAAGAGGCTTTCCGATCGATGACCAGCGTCGAAGCGCCCCTTAAATCACGAGCACAAGAAACAAGCGACAAACACACAACGAGCCATCGATCTGCACACAGAAACAAACTATAGGAGGCTTGGGGGAGACTGGCTATTCGAGCAGTTGCAGTAAAAGGTAGGTTCCTGAAATATGACGGCCCTGGGCGGTTGAGCTAACAACGACGGTTTACACCAGAACACTCATCGTTTACACGACCACCGACAGTCCATCCCTTCGATCGCTCAACGATACAAGTTGAAGGAAGTCTAGCATTCCCAATTTCGACCTCAAAATTCGCCGCCCGGAGATTTTCGAGTCCTCCTGCTCCCTGCTCCTAAGGAGTGTCTCTTCCTTCCAGCCAACACCGAGCGCTCCTATCATACCGAATTAAAACACTTGCAAAACACACTCTACTTCGATAACAGAAACAGCTCTTCCAAGGGACTTTCGCCATCTTGTGGTTTAGCAGTGGTTTAGCAGGAAAGAAGGTAGTTACACATGTGGAGTACCTCGCCTGGCGCCCAACAAAGCACTCTTGACACTCATCACCCAAACTCCGACCATCGGAAGAACGAAGACCAAATTCACCTTACCTTCAAATACACCCCAATGTAACTCCTGTTCAGTGGTTATCTCCAGTGAAAGCTACTTATTAGCCCTAAGACCCTCCTGCCGCTGCCCCTATATCGGCACTACTATTGGGGCAACTCAAGCCTGGGCGTTGGTATCGGCTTCCCATATTCACTTCATACATCTGACAGGTGGCAGGCAGCTGGCACCAACATTGGATCCTCAACTTTCGACCAGAATCCATTGCCTTGGCTCAATACCTCAGGCAAACCTGCCTTCACCCAAGCTTGAGCGCCATTCCCTCCGATCCCTCCTCTTCTCTCTCTCTTTCCCATCTTCCCATCTTCAGAGTTGCTGGGCAACAGATAACTTGGGAAAGCATCACATCTCCCTCTGCCTCTGCTGCTTGGAGTTCGCTCCTCATCTCTCTTCTCTTTGCCTGTACTCTTCCTGTCCGCCATCATTCACGCCATTCATACGCTGTTCATATATTCATCCTTTGCCAAGCACACTGAGTCTATTTGATCTTCTATCGAATTAGATCTATCTTCTCTGCCACTCGGTCTTATTGTATCGCTCGTCATTCTGGCTTTCAGCAGTGACTGTTGACACTTCTCCTCAATATCGAGTCCAGCGGGCGAGGCCTGTTCACGCTTTGCGAGATGGATGACAGACACCAGGTGAGATTAACCATCATCCATCCTTTCCCCTCATACTGATATCTTCTAGATCTCAATGGAATTATCTCCCCGTGAGATAATCACCCAGCATGTCATGCACAAGAAGACACTTTCTGCTCCTGGTAACCTTCCCTGGCAGATGATGCCAGAGATCCCTCACCCGAGCGAGTTTACCATGATCGACCCTCCTCCTCTTCCTCAACTCCCGTCGGATAAGGAATCAGCTGGGAAAGATGCCAAAAATGTTTACCTTGAATCACAATACTTCATGAGCCGCTATGAGGGTACAGAGCTTCTCAGACGAGCTGTGAACAGTTTCAAGAACGAACCCTCCATGATAGAGGGGGATAGCTTTTACATTTATACTCAAGTCAGTTACCTTTTCTTCTTCCTCAAGACGTCAACTTACATCTTCAAGGTACATGTTCAAGGCTACATCTTCACCAAGTCTGGACCCGCCTGCCGAATTTCTTTCTCAACAGAGCGCTCCCCAACCCAAGTAACTTGGAGTCAGTCCACGCGTCTCACTGCCGGTACGCTTGTGGTCTTGTCTCCTCGCTCCGACAACTTCAGCAAAGAGTGTTTTGTCGCAGTCGTTGCGGCCCGATACCTTCTTGGTGGTCTCTTACCAAGCCCAGAGGATAACGAAGATGAGAACACGCCACCTCGCATAGAGATCATCTGGTCCAACTGTGACACTGCTGTTTTTGATCCCGCAGTCGAGTTGGTGATGCTTGAAGCCAAAGGTGGTTACTTTGAGACTGTTCGGCATGCAATGGTTGGATTGCAGCATGCTGCAAAGTTCGAGCAAGTGTTTTTCCTGACTTACTCAATTCTCAAACTAACATCTTGACCAGATCCAAATTCGACAAATACATCATTGATGGATCAAAGAAGGAGTGTACGACTGCCTATCTCGCTGATGCCCCAAGGCAGACTCCCTGTATCCCAGAAAGCGCTGGTCTTTTTGACAATTCCCAAAAAGAAGCATTTGATCGCATGACCCACCAAGAGCTTGCCGTCATCCAAGGACCTCCTGGTACTGGCAAGACTTTCACGTCAGTCGTGGCCCTTGAGAGTTACGTTCAAACACTCAAAGCTGGGCAAGGCAATCTCAAAGGTGCTCCGCCCGTGATAGTTGCTGCCCAAACCAACCATGCTTTGGATCAACTACTGGATCGATGCTCTATTTTCGATCCCATCATTGCCCGTCTTGGTGGGCGTACAGAAGATGAAGCAATCGAAAGTCGTTCCTTGTTCAATCTCAGAAAGAATTCGAAGCTCTCTCGACGCCCGACCAAAGGCGAGAAAACTCGCACGGAAGCTCTTAATGAGATCGGGAATTTGCTAGAGGAGTGCTTCCCTGCTTTTCTGATCCCTGCAGAAGAGTTTCGAAAAGAAGGACTCATCTCAGAAGACCAGTTCAAGTCGTTGGATGACGACGAGTGGGAGACTGCCGATATGCTTGATGAGCATGGTAAAGCTATCGAAAATCCCATTGCACACTGGCTAGAAGGTTGCATCGAACAAGACACAACATATGTCTATCGTCCTCCCAAGGGTCAGGCCCTGGACCCTGCCAATGATAAAGAGGAGATTAACGAGTCGAAGGAGGAAAATGACAAGGAAAGACTTCACGGCGATTTCTATTCTATCAAGTTCCATGTCACTGGTACTATTCCGGGCGCACTTGCGACGCAGAGCGCATGGTATCATCAAGCCCGCAAGTTATTAACCCGACATGAGGACTTATACAAGATCAAACCACAACAGCGCGGGATGGTTTATCGCTCACTACGACAAGACCTTATCAGCAAAAGGGCTCGCAGGTTCCCCCAGCTTCTCAAAAATTATCAAGAAGCCTGTGTCGATGTCCAGATACACCGCTTGGACACCAGCGTAAGGATCATCAAGGATGAGAAGATCGAGATCTTGGGATGCACTACCACCGGACTAAGCAAGTACCGCGGCCTGATCGCCGCGTTGAAGCCTCGCATTTTGATGATTGAGGAAGCTGCTGAAACTCGAGAGGCAAACATCACCTCTGCGCTCTATCCTAGCCTCGATCAGATTGTGCTGGTCGGAGATCACCAGCAACTGGTTCCCCAGGTTGATGTTCGAGAACTCGGTCAGGAACCCTACAACATGCACGTCTCTCTGTTTGAACGGCTGGTCAAACTCAAGCTTCCATACAGCATGCTTCAAGTCCAGCGTCGTATGGTGCCTGCAATTCGTGAGGTGGTCAACGCTTTCTACCCTAGGCTCAAGGATCATACATCTGTCAGTGATCCAAAAGTCCGACCTGCCGTTCCAGGCATGGGTGGGAAGAACCTTTGGTGGTTTCAGCATCAATGGCGAGAGATGCAGAATACTGACGACTTCTCCTTCTCGAACCCAGACGAAGCAGATATGATACTGCGCTTCGTGCGATATCTTGTTCAGAACGGTGTGCTCCCTAGAGAAATCACCATGTTGACCTTTTACAAGGGCCAGGTCACTCTTCTGAATGAGAAGCTTCGACAAGATCCAGTCTTGGCGATCAAGAACCCCATAAGGGAGTGGTCCGTCAGAACGGTGGACGGCTTTCAAGGTGAGGAGAATGAGATCATTCTTCTGTCTATGGTCCGAAGTTCTCGTCCAGGCTTTGTTTCGAATGAGAACCGGGCGGTCGTGGCCACTAGCCGAGCCAAGTGTGGAATGTATATCTTCGGCAACATTTTCCCTCTCCTACGAGACAAAAAGAGTCAAAGTTATCAGACCTGGTCAAAGGTGTATGATGTATTTGCGGGACGCAATTGCATCGATGATGTTCTCGCAGTTACTTGCCATAAGCATAGGGAGCAAACAGAGATTGGTAGCATCAGGGACTGGGATACTATCCCAGGAGGTGGCTGCACGAGACGTTGCGAGGAAAAATGTCCTCAAGGTCATCCTTGCAAGATCACATGTCACCCATTTCAGCAATCGGAGCTCAAGTGCCAGGAAAGATGCGGCAAAGTCTTGGACTGCGGCCATCAATGCAGTTCCCTTTGTGGATCTCCTTGCGAATGCCCTCAACCACGATGCAAGGCTCCAGCACCCAGCTTGCCCCAACAAGCTCCACGACTATCAAAGCCTTCCTCGAGGCCCACCCCTAATACCGCGATAACTGGTACAACCAGTAGAGGAGGCCTGAAAGGTACCAACAGAAGTGGAAGAGGAGGAGCAGGTCGACGGGCTCCCCTCCCAAACAAAACATTAACTTCAACGGCATCCTCGGAGAATGGTCAAGCTGCCCTGGGCATTCGCTCTCGTGCTCGCGCTTATCACACTCCGGTGGTCACAGAGGCGGTAACTTTTGACGGCATGGGACGCAACTCGGTTGTCTCACCTCATTCAACTCGGATGACAAAGGTTCAGCACCAGAAGGGGCCGACGACTGAGGAGTACATGACAAAGGGATACTACTTTGAGACAAGCAATCTCAACTGGAGCCCAGAAAAGGTTTCGAAGAAGGACGAAGAGATCAAGAAGGATCTCAAACGGACCCAAATGCAGAGGAGTCCATGCCCTTCTGTGATCACATCAACTTTCCGTACAGCGCAAATGGCTGCAGATGGAAGCAGGCAATACGGGCCTGCTTCGAAGTCTACGTACACCATTTCGGCCACTCTCCAGCAAGAAGAGGAAATCTCACCAGGATCGACGACTACTGGAAGCGAGTACGATGAGGCTATGGTTGAGTCATGTGAAGATGATGAGTCTGAGGAGGAGGACTTGATTAGCTTCGATTGAGGGGCAGAGACGCCAAGCCCTGGCTTCGCGAACAATTCTTCACGCCAGGCCGTACTCATAAGGGACATGGACAGTGGCATGTATGCATGTGGGGAGAGTCGGTGTCGAGTTCTTGGCTCAGGTTTTGTATTTTTGGAGCAGGAAGCGGTTGAAGAGTGGCGATTGTGGCTATTGTTACGCGGTTACTCAGTCGGCGCAGTTGAGATGTGGCCAGGTTGAGTAGAGTATCGTTGGAGGATAGGGCTTTGAGTCGGTCTCTTATGATGGGAGGTGTAAACTAGATTTTGGTGTGAAAATTGTACAAGTATTGTATGTCAAGCTTTAATGGCGGCCGAACGAGTAAGCGTGACCTTGAAACCATTCATGATGGAGAGATTGAGAAATGAGAATGGAATTTTTGTCTAATTGCTATATAGGCAGAAGAATTCTCTAGTTCAGACTCGCCGTCACCAACTCCGACACCTAAAACAGACCAAGACGAAAGGTATAGTCAAGCCCATTAAACAATACACCCAAGGATCTTCTTGCTGATATCTCTTGTCGAGAATTTACCCATTCGTCACATTAATCTCATAGCCGATGAGAACTTCTGTACTGGTACCCTCCCAACCTCTCGTGCCTGCAGCGCTGAGCATGAATCGGCTTGTCGGGTCGATGTAGAGACTGGAGATGACACCTGCGCGGGGAGGCCCAGGGATGATGAGGAACGGAACGGTGGAGTGCTTGAAGGCGCGTGTTTCACGGAGGTCGTAAAGACGGAGAATATCGTGAGAGGCGCTGATATTGTTAGCATTGATACAAGCTATGAGGGCGAGGTGAGGGAATGGACGTACCAGACGAGATGGCGGCCGTTTACCATGGGCCTCACGGCACTGACGGCTCCACTGCCCGCGGGGAACTTGAGCGTCCTCCGAGGTTCCCAGTTTCTTCTGGCCTTGTGAATGTCATACTCCTCTACAGTTCCGTTTCGACGACCTGCGTAGATAGCATTGCCGGAGGGACTCCAGCATGCGCCCATGCACCAGGGCGGGACGCCGTTGCGCGTGCCGATGCGGGCGACGGGATCGGGCTGACGTCTATCCCAGATCCGAAGAGAGCCGTCCATTGCGGCGGAGAGGAATGTAGTTGAGGAAGTTTGCGTTGGATCGTGGTGCATTGGGGTTTGGGATGTGAGTATGGAGGGTGAGGCAGGGGCTTCTTGATCTTGAGATGCAAGGGCGTCTTGAGATGCGGGAGGTTGAGAGTCTGGGGGAGGTTGTGAAGTTTCTATTGCTTGGGTTGGAGCTGGGACGAGGTCTACATCCATGGCATCGCCCGCATCTTGGGAAGGTTCTGGCGGGGGAGGCTCAACGGGTGCTGGTTGTATTTCTGTGTCTTTTCCTGCGTCGAGGGCAGCCATGTCTTTGGAGTGATCCATGGCACTATCATGGCCGTGACTGGGCATCATATCCATCGATCCAGCGCCGAATTCATCGTCATCGTGGCCGAAGGGCTGGTCTTCTTTGGTTTCACCGAATAAACTGCCTGCGTCACTACCGCCGAAAAGGCTATCATGAGCGGGTGATGCTTCGCCGTCACCGGTGTGAGTGTTGGTATTGTTGTTGTCATCGGCGTTGGTGTTGAAGCCGGCGTTCATATCGTCTACTCCATCGTTGGTGAGTCCGTCTGTAAAGTTCCCGTTTGATATGGGCTCGCCGTTGTTGGTGGCCATAGTGGTAGACGGTAATGGCTCATCGTCATCTTCGGGGATGGGTGCTCCGTTGGCGGGACGTAGTTCAAGAGCTGAGATCTGACCAGCGTTGCCGTCAAAGCTGCGAATCGTCTGGCCTGTGTTGAGGTCCCAGTCGAAGATGTTCTTGTCCCATCCACCGCTGAGAACGCTCTTCTCATCCTGGGCCATGGTCAAGACGGACACCGCGTTAGTGTGCCGCTGTAGACAGTGAATCCGCTTGCCCTCATCGTGTCGGACACTCTGCAGATTGATGCCACCAGACTCAAGACCAGAAAGAAGCCAAAGAGCCTGAGATTGAACCGCAAGAGAGTAAACGGGAGAGAGAATATGCTCCTGATCACCGCGGCCTGGAGGCGCAGGCTCCTCATTTTCCCAGTACGACATCAGAATACCAGCCTTCGTAACGCTGTCAACAAAAGGATGTCTCTGAGCAACAGTCAAAGCCAGCTTTCCATTGATGGTATTTGGACCGTCATATTTGCGGATATACCCATCAGAGCCTCCAGTGATCCAATACCGCAGATCGGGCGTGATGGCCATGGCGTTTACACTTGTGGACTGGGGCGCTGCCATGGTCGGTACGATATCATAAAGAGGAGCGTTGATGAAGTTTGGTCGAGGCTGAGGCCATTGTTTGTGTGAACTTGGTGCAGGTGTAGCAGATTTGCGGGTTTGTGCGTCGCCGTCGGGCTCGAATTTTATCTGAGTACTCGTCTGGTCGTTGGAGTCTGTAGCAGCAGGTTGACTCTCGTCCCCCTCTGCATCTCCGTCTGCGTCCGCGTCCGCGTCCGCATCTGCATCGTCGTTACCGTCGCCATTATCATCATCATCCTCGTCGTCGTTATTATCGTCGTCGTCGCCTTCTGCGTCTTGGTCTTGATCCCCATTGTCGTCTACATCCTCCATCGCCTCGTCGGCATCGTTGTCCTGCTCGTTGCGGTCGTTATCGTTGTCATTATCGTTGTCGTTGTCGTTGTCATTGTCATTGTCCGAGTCGCCTGAGCTGTTGGACAATCGGTCATCGTCTAGGGTGTTCATTATGATTACTTGCGAGTTAGCTAGGTTCAAGTTGGATGGTTGAAGGGATGGTTGCGAGAAGACAGTTGTTGGGCTGAGTGCAATTGAGTAGAAGGTGACGAGGGCATACTTTTCTAAGATATGCGCTCAACAAAAGCTAGAATGCATAATCCTCAAGCAATGTTCAAGCAATAGAGTTGGACGTCAATGGCAGTCGGAGGTGTCGCAAAGGGCATAGAGCCTTGCGCAGCGTCGATAGAGCGGCTTTAAAGCTCTGGGCGGAGTCGCGAGTAGCAAGAGAAGAAGCTGAAGCTATCTGATCCAAGTGTTGATGCCGATTATGGACTGTTGGTAAGGTTGTGGTCTGGTTGAAACTGCGGGGCGTGATGTATAAAGGTCCAAGTTTAATAAGTTGAAGCTCACCCGCGTCGCGTTTAGGTACAGTATGGGTCCAGATCTGGATGCACACTGTGGGGCTAAGAGTATTGGCACGTACCACCTGGACCTGGGGCTGGTGGTGTAAGTCAAGGACTGCACATTGTCTCTCAATTGTTCTCATTTATTATCACTTTATTATTCAAGTACTGCATTGCATTGCACTGTACCCTTATAAACAGCAATTCTCAACCTCACAAATAACACAGGTACCTCCGAATTGAATGGCCAAGCGGTAGGGCAGCTGGGTGGAGCGCTACCTCTGCTACCCTAACCTGGGTCATTCGATTCACCTTTTTGGTGTGAAGGCTCTACATTCGAATCAAGCTGGGAGTCTTTTTTTTTCTTTCTCTTTTGGCTTTTACCTTCATTATTTCGTCTGGCATGGTGAAAGTATTCGTCGATGCGTATAGCACAGCGAGGACACCTAAAACGATAGAGACTAGGTAGCATTAGGGGCCAGTCTCAACCTTGAGGACAATCAACTCACAATTATCATCAACAAGTCACTTCATTCAATATTAACAAAAGACAAATCATTCTGACAAAAGAAATGTATTTGTTGTACCGGCCATCGAGGCTCATTCTAGGTCTTCTACTCAAGACGTAGCTGTCAATACCTACCCATTTCCTCAACTTACCCAAAACACTTACCTGAACTCAACTCCCTATTCAGCGGACACCAGCTTCACCTCCTCTCATCACATCCATCTACCTTAACGGCGTCTACTATGCACACTCCCGCCCTTGGACCCTCCCGCACGAGATCCCCCAGCATGAGAAGATCTGGCACTTCGACGGCGACGCATAATCTCAGTGATACTATCGTCCGGAGCTACACTCGCCCCGGGCCAAACAGTCGAAGCATTACTGCCCCCAAAAACCGAAGGCTCAGGTCCAAAGTCCTGTCCCGTGATGCTGTCCCGCCAAGTATTGATACGACTCAGCGTCTGCCCCGGAAGCACCTGCGGAAGTTGATGCATCATTCCCTGTCTCGGCCACTGGTCCTCAGGAACACGAGGTGCTGGACGAGGGTTGTTAAAGAACTGTGACTCTCGCACTGATTGAACATCTCCGCGCTCAGGCTGAGTGAACTGCGACTCTCGCACAGTCTCAGCATATCCAGGCTCATACTGACCAAACGTCTCAATCTCAAGACCATCTTCACCCATGTGTTGTCGATGGATAACAATCTCACCTGCACCCCTCTTATCATGACGAGGAATATTCGCAAAGAGCGCATCGTTATCACCATCATAACTCCACTGATGTCTCAATCTTGGCTCCGAAACCTCCACGGGCACATGACCCAGCAGACGATTCAATCCCGAATCTCTATGAAGAGCCGCAGGAGGACGCGTAACCGCCGAAGAAGCAGAGTGCGACCAACCCGAGCGAGGTTCAGGCTCAGCAGGCAACGTCTTAGGACCAACTTCTTCCTCACAATCGCAGCACGAGCAGTTATCCTCCGGTTCAGGAGGAACACTAGCGAAGTGACGCCATTGAGAGGCTGTGAGATGAAGACCCGGCGGTGCGTTCTCAAGACGAGAGGCTCGTGAAGCTGAAGTGCTACGAGGGTAGCGACGGCAGTGGGAGCTGCGACGCTTGACGGATGGACCGTATGTCCACTGGCCGAGGGCGTCGAGAAAGCTGACTGGTTTACGGCCGGATCCAGAGCTGGAGCTGCGCTTGCTAGGCATCGTGAGGGTTGTGAGTAAACGTTAGTGATTTGCTTGTGGTTAGGAGGAAGACAACTTGCTATATGATGATGACCCTCTGTGTAAGTGAGGATCTCAAAATGTTTGCGATGAGTTATGAGGATGAGTTCCTGGAAGTAAAGATCCGCTTCGTTATATAGGAAAAGTCAGAGTAAGTGAATGCGAGAGACAATGAATCTGTTCCAAGGTTTATGAGGCTGTCACCATTGTTTCACCCATGTTCACTTACAACTTTACGAACAAAGAAGACAATCGCCATGACATCAGAACAAACCAACGTTCTTCACCTTGTGCAGTTTTGTTTAGTTACAGGCATTTCTGCACAGCAAAGCAATCATGTTCATCAAGCCCGACAGTCTCTCTGTTGTATGTCGCTCACAAGGCAATCTCCTATCAGCGACTCTTCACTGTCAAAGTACAACTCACTAGTTTATTACAACTCAACGCATCGTAACTCGTGACTATATCTACATGCAAGCCAGATAAGATCGATCCAAGACATACATGTCCTCTAGGTGCAACCCTTCAACCAAGGTAAAGACCAGCACGCATGTCATGCCAGCGCCTTGTCTCAGAAGCATCTCATTTCCCCTACATTCCTCAATCAAGCCCATATAAAATCAGCCTCTGACGCACTCATTCATTCAAATCCGTCCCTTCTGGGGTCTCTATTCCTTGCTTGCTTGCTTGTTTTCTTTCTCTCTCTATCCTATCTTACAGCATATGGCTATTCAGCGTCGCTGTAAATGCGCACCAACTTTCATGGCCAGTACACATCCTCACTCAGGCTCGACTCTTTTGTTCCAATCCAATCCGATCCAATTCAATTCAGTCCAATCCACCCAGTTACTCCCATTTCTTCTCATCCATCAATGACATAAAGGAAACAAAGGACGACAGGACAGCATCCCCCAACTCCACCTTTTTGATCCAGGACGTGAGAAGCCCAATACATTTCTTCAGCCTGCCGTGACAAGATTAAAAAACAATCCAGATGCCCTCACCTGTCGTCTCGATGAAGGGGTATTATCATTATCTACTAAAGGAAAAACAAAAAAAGGAAAATGCTTGCAGGGACACCAAGGCGGTCCGTGGCGGTTGATTCGATTCAAGGAAAACGTGGAGAACCCAAAATTGGGTAGACAAATCAGATGGCTCGGCAATGTCCAAAAGTTAAAGAGTGGCAAACCTAAGCTCATGAGGTGACTCGAGGGTCACTAAAATATTGCATCATGCCCCAGTCGGCTGGTGCACCGTTATGTTGTTGACCGGGCTGCTCAACAACAGAACCTGTCAGACTCTCCCAGTCATCAAATACCACAGGCGCTGGTGAGTACTCAAAGTCCATCATCGATTCGCCCGTCTCGTGGCCCTGGGAGTGAGGTGGTGGCGGCAGCGGTAGTTCACGCTTCTCAAGCGGAGAATGCGCTGGCGGTGGCATCAGCGGAGATGTCGAAGGTCCCATCGGTGAGTGAGATGACGATTCTGGTGAGGGCCTTGGAGGTGAGGTGAATTGCTGGGACGGCACCATTATTGTGTTTCGGAACGGTGTGCTGAACTGGGTCTGTTGAGGATCTGGTGAAGGCATCAAGGACTGGTGGCCTGCATGGCCCTGGGTGGGTAGCGGCATGAATGACATGCGAGGGTCGTGTGTGAAACCTTGAGGTCCAAGGCTTGCATGTGAGTACTGGGGAGATGGGATAGGCGCTGAGGTGAGAACAATATCGGCGAGATCGTACGCAACGCTGACAATCCACTGAGCTTCACCTTCATCCCCTGAAAAGAACTCGAGAAGGTCCTGCAGTTGGCCGGGGTTCTCGTTCTCGAGGAATCCTTGGGCACGGCCAGTTTTGCTTGGGTGCCAACTGAACTGAGGTCGTCGGCCATTGTACTCGGCCTGCTTGCTCACAACCAATGCATCCCAAGCCTCGTGGATCAGAGGCTGGTGGAGTAAGCCATACACAACACGAGAGTGCATCCAGTCACCCTTTGTCATACCCGACTCGAAATGACGGGCAACGTGTTCGACGTGACGCTCGCGAGCAGGGTGAAGGGCAGAGCAGAAGCCACAAGCCCAGTACTTGCGCTTTCGGAGGAACTTGACCACCTTTTCAGCGTGAGGGCAAGTCTTGCATCCGTGGCACTGCTTGTGATGCTGGTTGAACGAATTGGATCCCCAAAAGCTGCGGTTACATCCAGGCTCGGGACAAGGGTACTTGCGCCAGCGCTCGTGAAACTCATCCTCATGGCGCTTCCAGTCGTACTTGCGCTTGAAGCTCGTCTCACACGAAGTGCACCAATAAATGTTGGTCTTACCAGCTGTGCCAACCGGGGCACTCATAGGACCAAGTCCGTTCATTGAAGTGGAAGGAGGAATAGGAAGCGGCGCCTGCGATCGGTTGCAAGTGGAAGCGGACTGCCATGACATCGAAGACTGTCCAGAGTTGGTCGACCAAATGGAAGCATGTCCAGAAGAACCGGAGCTTGTCGAGGAAACGGAGATGCGAGGGCGATGGCTGAACGCAGGTTGAGGAGGAAGAAACATGGCTGTATTGCGATCTTTGTTAGCGTACATGTCAGCAAGGATCCAGGGGTTAGGATTTCGACTCGGTTCGTCGATTGAGCACGACGTACAATTCACGTCCTCTGACATAACTTCATGCTTGATCTCAGCTGACGGGGTCGTGGCAGTCGATGAAATGCTGCTGGGAGCTGTCGTGACGGTCTGAACACGGGGAACATTGGAGGCAACAGGAGGCGGAGGAGGACATCGCATCGGAGGTGGTGGGGCAAGCGAGGCAGTATTAGCGTTATGGCTCTGGGTTGATGGTTGCTGGTTATAAGGAGTCTGATGCTGAGGTTGAGA
Source organism: Fusarium sp. NRRL 53497 (assembly GCA_013184445.1). Classification (NCBI taxonomy): domain Eukaryota; kingdom Fungi; phylum Ascomycota; class Sordariomycetes; order Hypocreales; family Nectriaceae; genus Fusarium; species Fusarium sp. NRRL 53497. The sequence goes on along the minus strand of JABCJZ010000259.1, from coordinate 5,676 downwards.
GGGAATCGTCGGCATCGTTTGCATTGCAGCCATGGCACCAAGATTCAGGTTGAGGCCCTGGCCTTCGACCAGCTGATGCAGAAGCTCCTTGGACATGCCTGAGTCAATCAGGACCTGAAGGTTCTTACGGGCCTCGGCGAGAACATCCTGAGGGTTTGCATCGTGAGAGTGCTGAGGCGACGGGCTCGGTTGCTGCGACATGTTGTGCTGTTGGTAATCGAATTGTTGTTGAGGACTGCTGGTCTGACTTTGGCCCTGTCGCTGATTCTGGTTCTGTCTCGGATCCATGGGCTCCGCTCACATGGAGGGAAAATCGGCGATATCGAGGTAGATGGGTATGAGCAATGCGAGATTATTCGAGTCCTTGTCACGAGTTTAGATGCGAGTTTTATATATGGCGTGAAGGTCGTTGAAGCGAATGTGGTGGTGGAAGGCGATGGATGGATGGATGAGCTGATATGATAGCACGGGGTAGCGAATGAGTTGATTCCGTAAGATTTCGGAAACGATTGGACAACGAAGGACAAAAGCGAGAGTTTAAGGTCCCAAGACCTTTGAGCGAGAGTGGATATGAAGCAAAAAAAACAAGAGAGAAAGAAAGAAAGAAAGGTTGGTGACGGTTAGCTTGGAGTTGTGAAGAGTAACGGACGGGAAAGGGTGGAAAGAGATGGGGGGATGGGAGGGTAGTGTAGGAGTATCCGTAGGAGTAGACCGCAGCGGCAGGCGCAGGTTGGCTCAGGCACAAGGAGTCTCTCGTAGGAGTGAGGGTGAGGTGAGGGTGAGAGTAGAAGAGGAGCTAGACTAGGGGTGCTGGGGTCTTTTCCACTGGGTCTTGGGTCTTGGGTCCTGGGTCCCGGGTCGCTTCAAGGTACAAAAAGAGAGATCAATGATCAATGGGGGGAGAGAAGAACGGAACCTAACAATGGTGATGGGGCAGATGTAGAGGCAAGACAGAAAAGGGTAGGGAAGGGGCGTGTGGCCAGGATATTTCTCCGAATTAATTAGTGATTGCCTCTGGTGTTTTGCGTGTTTCGTCGTTGGTGTTTAGGGGGTGTGAGAAGAATTGAGCCGTCCAGCGTCTGTGTCGCTGTAATTGCTGCTGCCAAACTGCTTAGCTGGGCTGTTTGGCACTGTCGCTGCTGTTGGAAGGAGCTTGTTGCACTGAAGAGGGGGGCGGGCCTTATTTGGAGCCCGTGCTTGTGCTTGAGCTTGTGGTTTGTGATTCTGGCACCACTTCAATCACTCACTGCCACTGCCACAGACACAGACACAGACGCAAGACACAAGACACCACCCGCGAGACTGGGACTGGGGAGAGCCTGGAAAGGAGCAATGGGGACGGGAGAGAGCTGGAGCCAACCAAAATTGCATCTGTCCATTTAAATGGGGCACCACTTTGGTTAGGTTCGGGTACCTTGCTGTTGCGGTCTTTTTGGTCTTGTTGGGACCCTGTTCCTGTTCCTGTTCCTGTGCCTGTACCCGTTCCTGCTTGTCCCTTTTTTCTTTTCTTTCTCTTCCAAGCCCCCGCCCCGTGTTGTCCGGCTCTGGGGCCAGAGTTTCACAGCAATTAATGATTAATGACGAGCCGTGATAGTTTCCCGTGTGGAAATGAAGATGACGGCAAACAAGATCACTAAGGTAACGAACAAGAGAACAAGCCTCTTAAAATAGAAAGCGTACAGTATTTCTCCTCTCGTGCGAGAGTGAGAATAGAAGGATGATCAATGATTGAGGATATGATGGATGTGGAGGAGAAAATGATCCGGGGGATGGAATCGAAGACGAGATCAAGGATAAGGTTGGATAGGAGGTAAAATCGACAGGTACACGACAATAGTGACGTGACGGACAGGAAGGAATTGACTGGATGGACTGCCCTGTGCTGCTTACTGTGCTCTTCACCTACCAAGATCCTTATTCGTGGATGAAGCCGCCGTTGAACAAGTTATGGAGGGAAAGCGCTACTGTCATCATCCGAATGGTTCCCGTCAAATTGTTTCCATGATTAGACGCTCTCCTCCATCTTCGTCTCTCATTCCATCACGATCTCTCTAGAGCGTCATCACAGCGAGATCTCCTCTCGTGCCGTCGACCACTAAGCGGGACATCGATGGGCAAAGAGACAGGCACATCCTTGCTTCGTTTGGGTCTAAGCGGCATCAGGGGTCAATGACGAGCCACGAGCCAGGGCCCTTTGCAGCAGAAACCGACCTAGCCAAGACCAGAAGCCAAGCCAACCCAACAGAGGACAGGTCTAAGAGCCGAATCCCTGGTAGTCAAGACTCAGACGAAGAGACGAGGCGCCAGCTCAATTGCTGGCAAAACATCTCGTGATGGTGTGTATCAGTGTGTGTCAGTGTGCGCTGTAGCCGTGCAAACACAGGATGTCTCTGTTTCACCACATATTGACTCTAAACATAGCATCTCACTTGCTTGTCTTGTGTTCACGTTTGCGTTGTCGCTTTAATGCAATGTCTCTTGGCTAATCAAGCAAATAGGATCGCCCCTGTCCCTCGCAGTAGCAGCGAGAAGACATGACATGGGGTCGTGTTCGGGAGAGCGAGAAGCCAGACCTCTATCGCTGATTAACTCAATGCCAAAAAGGCCGCTATCATTAATCATGAAGCTGTTCGGAGAATGCGAATTTCCCATGACACGAGCATGGCATATGATCCCTCACAAAGATCCATTACCGACACAAATAAGGCGGCCAACTCCTCTTCGCCCAAGCGTTCTGTGCTAAAGAGCCTGGTTGCTGATCCTAGGCTGTCTATTTCCAAATTCCTTCTCGTCGCTCCGGGCTTCGGCTCGATCAAGGTAGGATACTCCGTGGCACGTCCCCTCTTATCTAAGCTGTTCTGCTAGCTGACGATGATGGGGTTTACCACGTTTTTTTCGCAATCTCTGGGATTGATTCAAGCAATCGGATCAATTTTGGCTGTATGTACAGTTCTTTCAGCCACCCAGGTCAAAACGTGCGTACAGCCTAGAAAGGCTGGCAGCTGATGATCTTATCTGCCTTGAACCCGGAACACACGCTGTAACAGAAATGCTCACCTGAAACACCCTCAGCAAGGAACATTGGGCTAAGCCAACAGCCAGCGGCGGCCAGCCCAGCAGAGGAAAGGTTACTGGAATGGACAAAACATAACCGTTGACGCCGCCCGTCGAGCGTTTCGAAACGGTTTTCCGCCAATCAGCCACTGCATCAATTGGGCCAAGGGGAAGTCCCCGAAGAGAAAAGGAGCGCCATCCTTGGCTCGAATGTTGTCGTGTCTGTGGCCCTATATGAACATGGGTATCATCCAAAAAGAAGAAAAGAACAGCATGAGAAGAGGGTCTCGGAGAAGCGTTGGTTGTTGCGCCGCGTTGAAGAGACTTTTGCTCATGGGTTCCAGCAACCATTGGCAATTCAAACATGGATCATGACATCTGCCGGGACGAGACAAGCAGCAGTCAATTCAACTCAGTCCAACAGATCACAAGTCAATTCCAAGAAGATGAAGCCTATGGCTGGGTCTAAAGCTGAGGCTGGAGCTTGGGGTTAGAGCTGGTTGAGTTTAGCCTCTCTTCCTTTCAATTGATGGCACCATCGTATCTGCAACTCAATGTCGCACCTTGACGCCTCTTCCATCAGCCCGGACCTCTGGTTTCTCTCTAACCAAATCAGCAAAAATCACAAGGGGCAGAGAAAAAACGTTGTGGTTTGATCTACGGATACGCACCGCTGTGTCGATAACTCTAGGCCTTCAACCCCTGGATCGACGCTGTCATCATCGTCATCGCTGACTTATCCCTCTACCCGTCTGCCGTCTTGGCCCTTCTCCACCTGCAGCGAACGACAAGCAAAAGCAAGACCCTCACAGGACAGGCTCGTTCTGCGTTTTCGTCTGCACCCTTGTTGGGAGCGAGGCGAGGTGCCTCTAAGCACTGTAATCGCGACGAGGGACTAGGGTAGAGGATGCGTCCCAGCACAGGGGTAAGCTTTTACTGGCGCGGCAGATGTGGAAATTACCTGACTCTTGTTAGGACGAAAACCCCAACTCACTTGGCCCCAACTACGTAACTCGTCAGCCTCAGCTCGGCTGTTTAGATGTATCCGTACAGAGTATCCGTACGCTCTACCAAGCTTTCCGCAGCATAAAGAGAAAATCCTCCGCTGTCAATCGCCAATCATTAGACTTGGCTGGGAGATTTGCCAAAACCTAGCTAGCAGCAGAGTACGGACCACCCACTCACTGCTGGAACTTCGAGAAGCTCGCTCTTACGTGCATCATTTCGCGTATCACGACTCCACACGTCCCGCCCCCTTTCGCCGTTGAAGTTCACACTTGACAACAGCAAGAAGAAAATAACGGACGGATAATGGTCGAGAACCCTGATGATGACGATGGCACAGTAGCATCCCGCCTGACAATGCGGTGTTGGTCCCGATCATGTACGTCCATCCGAAGCAAACATCTCATTACCCACTCAGTTCGCGACAGTATTTTCGAGATGCATCATGACTGGTCTGTCCCGTCTGTCCTTATCCGTGCTAGTCAGGGACCAGAGGTTACATATCATCAGCACATGAACCGATCCTCGACGCTATCGTCTTCTAGGCATGGTTGCCGAGCCTGAGCCCATGCTTTAATTTCACTAAAGCCCAAAAGTCACGATTTATGAAATCACTGCTAATTGAGTTGAGTTCCGCTCTAACAACGACACTTGTGCAGCAGCTTGTGTTCAATATCGCGGCTAAAATCTCCTTAGTAGACGCATATCCACAGCATCATTGACTTGCGGATCCTTTCGTATTCCAGCATTAAGAGCAGATCATATGCACCAGCATGAAGACCCTTTTCCAGCCCAATTCTTGGTTTGGGTCAGTGTTTCTAAGTTTAAACATCAGCACTATCATTGTCCTACGACGACCTGTTCTTGTTTTAAACTTTGTGTATCACTGTATCCGTACATCCGCATTTATTTTAAGTGTACCGTTACTTTTTATTCGTAGCACTCCCGCATTTCCCGTCAAGCGTTTCACCATCCTTGGCTCGGGTACCTACATACAGAATGCTGTGCCTAGGCTATCATCCATGAGATAACTCGGAAATACAAAATAAAACATTCGGTAAAGAATAAGGGATGAAAGGTTTTTTTTTTAACCTGGCACTTGAACATCCCTTGCTCGGGAACAGAACGTTTCTATACCAAAGGAGCGATATACCGTCTAAACCCTGTTGTTGGAATGGGGTTGTAATATATATATAACATAGCAAATATTGTATTACATGCAAGGGACCGAGTTGCACCACGTTTTCTTTGCGAGATGGCATCTCTGCGACTCCCTTCACCGTCTCTTTCTCGCTCTTCACATGCTGAATTGAAGAATTGAAAAAGCAAAAGAGAGAAATGCGCGTATTGATAATAGTAACAGCAACAGCCCACTGCTCACTCCTCCAACTTCAACTTGAAACCAGCCTCCAAACGCACCGGCACCGGCTCGGGCCCGCCCCCTCCTCCACCACCCCGGCACCTCCGTCTCGCTCTCGCAGGTCAGTTCGTTCACTGCAGAAAGAGAACCGAACAGAGTCGGGGTCTTTTCTCTCCTTCTTACTGACCAGCAACAGTAACAATAACAGGGGGGATCATGTTCTCGGCCGAGCACTGCCACAAACTCACTGAGCAACC